>JAGKTI010009665.1:0-30387 GCA_018397915.1 Birgus latro
AATACCCTCTTCAGGCACAAAATGATCCATAGGTATACATGGCGAGTGGTGAGAAGAGAGGACGGGGGAATGAATGAACGGAAGGCAATGATTGACTATGTGTGTGTGGATGAAAGGATGAGAAGATGTATAATGGATGCAAGAGTATATAGAGGTTGGGGGAGTGGACTTTCTGACCACCACTTGGTGGTGGCCAGAATCAGAATCCAAACAAGATGGAGGAAGAGAAGAAGGGAAAGACAGGAGGAAGTATTTGTTACAAGGAGGGTAGAAAAGTTACAAGAGGATGGAATAAAGGCCGAATATAGAAGGGAAGTGGAGGAACGATTGGGTAAATATAGATTGGAGCAGATGGGGGACGTGGAGGGTGTGTGCAAGGTATTGACAGAAGAAATCTGTGCAGCATGTGAGGTGGTGTGTGGGGTGAAGAGGAGACGAAAGGGGGTTCAGGGAACAGCATGGTGGACCGAAGAGGTGAGAGAGGCTGTGGCACAAAAGAAGAAAGCATATAATGAGTGGATGAGAAACAGGGGCAACGAAGAAGCTGAGAGACGGACAAGAGAGTTATATGTAGTGAGGAGGAGAGAGGTGAAAAGATTAGTAAGAGAGAGTAAGAAGAGAGTGGATGAGGAATTTGGAAGGAATTTGAGTGCAAAGTGGAGGGAATGTAAGAAAATGTTCTGGAAGGAGGTAAAGAGAGCTAGACAGGGTGCCAACGAAGGCAGTGGGGGTGTGAAAGATAAAAATGGTAGATTACTAGTGGAGAAGGGAGAAAAAGTAAACAGATGGAGAGAACACTTCAATGAACTGTTGAACATAGAGAATGAAAGTAATGCAAGTATAAGTGGCTGGGGAATGGCAGGGAGAAGGAGGGTTGTGAGAAGAGAGGAAGAAATCACCAGGATGGAAGTGGTGGAAGCAATGAAGAAAGTTAAAATGGGGAAAGCCCCAGGAATTGATGGAGTGTGTGGTGAAATGCTGAAGCATGGGGGAGAGATAGTAATAGAATGGATGTGGAAGGTGTGCAGATTGGCTTGGGAGGAGGGTAGAGTCCCGGAGGATTGGAAGTCAGGTATAATTATTCCTCTGTACAAAGGAAAAGGGGAAAAAGCAGTGTGTGGTAATCATAGGGGCATTTGCCTTCTCAGTGTAATAGGAAAAGTATATGGTAGGATACTTATTGACAGAGTTAGGGAAATTACTGAGGAATTAGTTGGAGAAGAACAAGGAGGTTTTAGGAAGGGAAGAGGTTGTGTAGACCAGATATTCATTCTTAGATCCTTAGTGGAAAAGTTTCTAGAGAAGGGCAAGAAGTTGTATGCAGCCTTCATGGATCTGGAGAAAGCATATGACAGGGTGGATAGACAAGGTTTGTGGAAGGTATTAAGAATATATGGAGTGGATGGGAAGTTGTTGAAGGCAGTGAAGAGTATGTATGAGGGTGCTAAGGCTGCAGTGCGTGTGGATGGCAAACTGAGTGAATCTTTCCATTTGAAGGTTGGATTGAAACAAGGATGTGTCATGTCTCCATGGTTGTTCAATCTGTATATGGATGGGGTTATAAAAGAGATACAAGGTTGGGCAGTGGATGTTGGAGCGGCCCTAGTGAGAGAGGGCAGTGTTTGGAAACTCCCTGTACTGTTGTTTGCAGATGATACTGTGTTGTTGAGCAAAGATGAAGGGGAGCTGCAAGGCTTGGTAGATGAGTTTGGGAGAGTGTGTAAGAAACGAAATCTAAAGGTGAATGTAGGGAAAAGAAAAGTGATGGTTTTCAAGAGAAGTGAAGCCAGTGAATGTACAGTGAGATTGGATGGGAAGGATATGGAGAATGTGAGTGAATTTAAGTACTTGGGCAGTGTGATGAGTAAGAATGGAAGTCTGGAGGGTGAAGTTCTTGAAAGGGTGCAGCAGGGAAGGAAGGTTGCTGGTTCGTTGAAAGCAGTGATAAGAAACAGGGAGGTGAGCATGGAAGTGAAAAAGTTGTTACATGACAGTATTGTGATACCAACTCTGACATATGGAAGTGAAGCTTGGACCCTGTTGGAAGGACAGAAGTCAAGAGTGAGAGCAATGGAAATGAGTTATTTGAAAGGAGCATGTGGAGTCACATGGAGAGACAGACTAACAAATGAGGAAGTGAAGGAGCGTTGTCGTGTGGTTGAGGACGTGATGGGAAGCGTTAGGAGAAGCATGTTAAGGTGGTTTGGGCATGTGGAGAGGATGGAGAGTGAAAGACTGACGAGGAGAGTGTATGTGAGTGAGGTGGAGGGGGCGAGAGGGAGGGGGAGGCCTAGGATGAGATGGAGGGATGGAGTGGAGAGGTATATGAGAGAGGGTGGTGTGAGTTGGGAGCATGGTAGTGAAATGGCAGGGGACAGAGTGACATGGAGGCGATTTGTTTGTGGCCACCCCGTGCGGGATTGAGGCGTCTGGCAATAGATAGATAGATAGATTCTATATGTAACATTTATATCTTGTCCTCCAGGCTCCTTTTCACAAGCTATTTCTATGAAGTACTTTTTAAAGTCAATGTAGTTACCCTTTTTGTAGTCTAGCCTCTTTTTGTAACTTTAATTACTGCTAACTATATCATATGCAATCCTGAAGCTGCAATTTAACAGAGCATGGTCGCTTTTTCCGAATGGAAGGTGATACATTATTGTGTCAATATCATTATCTTGCCTGGTAAATATAAGATCTGTAATGATGGATCATCTAGTCCTCTTTTTCTGGTGTTTTCCTTTACATGCTGTGTTAGGAAAAACTGTACAAGATCCAGGAGCTTTTGATCCCAACAGGTTTCGTAGGTTCTTACATACAGAGTACAATTTTCCAATTTATATTTGTATTGAAATCTCCAGTTAATATAATTCTTTCAGACTTCTCTTACATTCTATCTAGTTGGCCTTTTAAACTCTGAATTGTACTTTCTGCCAGGTCTTCATATTTGCCTCTTTCCCAAGTGTTTGTTTTGGATGGAATTTATGAATATGCCATAATTATTTTCCCTTCAAATGTGTCAATCTCTAATACAATCAGTTCTACTTTTGAGGGTATATCTAGTTCTATCTCTTTGGCTTTTAGATTTTTCTTTGTTAATACCAGAACTCCTCCTCCTTTTTTTCAGATTTCTACCTCTTCTCCTACACTGTACTCCTCAAAGCTTCAGGTGGCATCTGATATCTCTGGGCCTAATTCTGTTTCAGTTAGGCAAATAATATGAGGTTCCATTTCTTTGATATAGTCTTTTATCTCTAATAATTAGGATACCATTCCACCTACATTTGAGTACATCAATTTAATCATGTTGTTTAAATACTTAACATAGTTTGAGTCTACTCCCTCCCTGTTGTTTATGTGCCATAATCTTACTTGTTATCCCACTACTTTGTAAAAAAAAATTTACTCCTCTCTTCCTCTCATCTTTCCTCATTTTTTGTTTTAGCTTCTTCCCTCCTCCTCTTGAGTTAGGTATCTTTTTATCCATATTTTTTAAATTCCTCTTTTTTCATGATTTTGTCTGCATTTTTTAATATTTGCTCCACAGTATTCACACCCTGGAAGGTTACTATCAGGAGCCTCAACTTATTTCTCTCATATTTCGCTAGCCCTTTGTGTTCCTCCATATCTTTATGACAGGTATCCTCTGATACTTCCTTCAATGTGTTCATCATTACCATCTCCTTTTAGTCTTTCAAGATTCTGTTTCTTATTTCTTCTTCATCTATACCAGTGATTAGTACAGATTTGTAGATATCTGCTGAATCTTTGACCAGTTAGGAGTTGTTTTTAATTATTTCTTTCACTTCCTTTCTAATGCTTTTTTCTTCTACTTTTGTTTCTAAGTCTTTCCTTACTTTCATCATTTCAGCATACATAGCTTGTACAGCGTACTTCACCTTTGCAATTTCTCATCATTTCATTCACCTGGGTTATCGTCTCTTCAATATCACTGCTTTGGTCTATCAGACTGCTTGCTTGCCTAATTGTCTCTGTATCATCTCTGAACTCCTCCATAACATTCTCATGGTTGACAACTGTACTCACCATTTCACTAGTCTTCTATCTCAGTGAAACTACCTCAAATGACAGCTCATCTATTGTTGTGTCTTTTTTTTGTTTAATTCCTTTATTAATTTTTCATTTGCTTCCTTCTGCATGCTTGATTCCTTCTTAATTTCATCTATTTCTCTTTGAAAAGTTTCCTCAACTTTACTCACTTTCTTTGCTAATTTATTATATGTTTCCATTTCAACCAGTTCTGGGTAGAAATCATCATCCTGTTTTCTACCTTTATCCTGTCTCTTAACTCCTTCCATATTCACTTTACTGAAAATGGTGCTCATCTTGCAGAAATGTAATTCTTACTTAGAAAGATAACTTTTACCTACAAGGTTGCATCTCCCTGCTACTCGCCTGGAGATATGAAAACACCTATAATGCGTTTTATCAGCGGATTTCTTGCACTGACTTGGATGTATTCTTTTATTTGGACAACACTTGTTTTACTATATTAGAACATCACTTAATTTAGCCTAGTGCAGAGCCTGACTCATATAAAGATACTATTAGGTGTGGCCAGTTGCAGCCAACAGTGGCCAGTGCAGAGCAAAGTGACGTGACGTCTTCTCTCTCTCTCGTGCCTGTCTATTTACTTATTTGTAATTACTTAATTGTAGTATAGGGGAAATGAGCTAAGCTCGTGTTGTTCTGTCTCCATATCTACATATATCTAGTCTAGTTTTAAACACATGAATGTTTTTTGCCTGCACCACCTCTTCGTCTAAGTCATTCCAAATGCTTCTATTCAGGAAACTGAACCTTTCAAGTTCATTAAGACATCTACTTTTCCTCAACTTGAAGTCATGACCTCTAGTTCTTTCATCATCCAACACAAAAAGATCCTCTCCATCTACCCTTTCCAATTCTCTTACATTTCCAAATATCATGATCAAGTCACCTCTTTCCCTTCTCTCGCGCAGTGTAGGTAACTTTAGTTTTTCCAATCTCTCCTTGTAGGTCAGTTCCCTTAAGCATGGTATCATCCTCGCTGCCATCCATTTAACTCTCTCTAGTTTATCAATATGCTTCTTCAAATGAGGTGACCATACCACAGCTGCATACTCCAGTCTTGGTCTTGTCATGGTCAATCAACTCCCACAACATTTCCTCGTCCATATAATTAAAAGCCACTCATGTTGGTCAGTACTCCATAAGTTCCTCCAATGATATTGTTTATATGATCTCCTGGTGACAAGTCATCCTGAATAATCACTCTCAAGTCTATCTCATCTTTTCTTTTACTAATTATCTTACTGCCTATTTTATATGTCCAGTGCGGTCTTTTTTCACTCACTCCCATTTCTAATATATGACACTTCTTGGCATTAAAATGTGTTTTCCAAGTCTGGCTCCAGCTGTGGAGTTTGTCCAAGTCCTCTTGCAGTTTTTTACAACTATCAGTACATTTAATATGTTTCATGATTTTAGCATCATCTGTGAACATACTCATGTGACTATTCAAACCCTCTGGCAAATCATTTACATATATCAGAAACATTACTGGGGCTAAGACTGAGCCCTCGGGTACTCCACTAGTCACATTTCTCCACTGTGACACCTTGTCTCTTATAACTGTTCTCATCTGTCTTCCTATCAAATAATCTCCCATCCACTTTAATAGCTTCCCATGCACCTCTCCAAAGGTCTTCAACTTCTACAGCAGTCTCCTACAGGGCATCCTGTCAAATGCTTTCTGGAGATCAAGACACACATAATCTGCCCATCCCTCTCTCTTGTATGACATCTATTACCCTATTGTAGAAACTTAATAGGTTAGTAACCATGATCTTCCTTCCCTAAAACCAAACTGTCTTGGTGCTATCACTTCATTTTCTTCAAAATGCTTTATCCATCTTTTTCTAATAATTTTCTCACAGATTTTACAAACAATACTAGTAAGTGACACAGGTCTATAACTGAGTGGATCTTCCCTATCTCCTCCCTTGAAGGTTGGCACAATACTTGCTTTTTTCCAAACCTTAGGTAACTGTCCATTTTTCAGCGAGGTCTTGATGATGACATAAGGCCATACTAACTGGTCTGCACATTCCTTCAGGATCCATCCAGCCACACCATCAGGCCCCATTGCTTTTCTCACATCCAAATCCTTCATCAGCTGCAGCACCTCATTCAGGTCAACTGTAATTTCTGCCATTTCCGTCATCCCGGACTCCATTTCAGGTTCCCTAAATTCCTCTTCCAACACATAGACTGACTGCAGCTTGTTGTTCATTACAGTATTTTGCACAATTCTTTTTGTAAGTTTTATCTCCATCCCTCAATCGTATTATACTGTCCTTAACCTTCATTTTACCATTTACGAACCTATAAAATAGTTTAGGCTCTTTTTTACATTTAGTTACAATATATTTTTCGTATTCCCTTTCCTCTTCTCTCCCCACCCTTACATATTCATTTCTTACCTGCTTGTACTCCTCCCAAGCACTTTCACTATACTTTCTCCTCACTTTATTCCATGCTCTTTTTCTTGGCTCATGTATTACATCTGTTGCTAAACCATTCTTTCTTCCTTTCCATAGCAGCAGAAAATTTTGGGACATATTCACTAACTCTTGTTTTATAAACTTCTATCAAAAACTCATATTTCTCACCATTTGTGATCGTATTAATTTTACTCCATTCTGCATTTTGGAAAAAGTTCCTCAGGGAACCAAAGTCTGCCTTCCCAGAATTGTATCTATTTTCTCTATGTTTTTCATCTCTTTCTCCTTCCTTTACTCCCCCCACTTCCATCTCAATAACCAGATGATCACTTTTACCAAAGGGACATTGGTAGGTTATGTTCCTCACAACATTTGGATCCACTGTGAATACTAAGTCAAGCCTTGATGGTTCGTCGTCACCCCTAATTCTTGTATTTTCTTTAATTAATTGGGTTAACATGTTTTCCATCACTAGTTCCATTAATTTATTTCCCCATGATTCTACATTGTTCCCAGCATCCATACTGAAGTCAACATCTCTACAGTTAAAATCTCCCATTATTATTATTCAATTTCTTTGTTCAATTATCATCTTTAGTTTAATAATGGATTCTTTTATTAACTGTTCGTAATCTTCTTTTGTCCATGCCCTAGTTTTGGGAAGCATATAAAATACTATTACATCTATTTTTTCTCCATAGCTGTCCTCTATTTCAATTCCCAAAAGTTCAGCCATGGTATTTTCAATTTCAATATTTTTTGCTCTTAGGTCATTATGGGTTAAATCATTATACCTCCCCCAAACTTCCTTTCTCTATCCTTCCTCCAAATATTATAATTATTCCATCCAAATAATTTTGCATCAACATCTTGGGGCAGTTTAGTCTCCTCCAAGAAAACAATTTCAGGTTTATTTTCATTTATACAGTCTCCAATTTCCCCTTTCTTAGATATTAACCCATCTGCATTACTATACATGATACTTAGATTTAATGCATTGGTTTTATCTTTACTCATTCTTCTCTTTTCGTATTCATATCCATCCCCCTTGTTTCCTTCACTTCTAGTTCCTCACATACCACTTCCTTACTTTCATATCCAACACTCTCCAAAAAAAAAGTTTTACATTCTTCCTCTGTCTTCCTGTCATTTTTTTTTCTTTATGTATTCCTTCAAAGATTTTATAACTTCTCTTTCTTCTTCATTCAAATATTTTCTTACTGTAATATTTTCTATCCCTGCCTCTTTACTTAGTTTCCACTTTCCAGGTCACTATATCATTTACTACACTTTCTGATGACAACTTCACTCTCATTGGTCTTGCTTCCCCTTTCTTATATGGCCCTATCCTCCTTACTTCCTCAATTTCTTTTTCCCACTTGTTTCCTTCGGGATCGATCTTGCCCAATATTTTTCTCACTTGATTCAAGTCTCTCTCGAGTCTCACAGATCTAACCTTTTCTGCCTCCCTGTTTCCAAAATATTATCACATATCTGTTCCTTTCTACTGTTTCTCTTTTTTTATTTTTATTTTTTCTTCAATATTTTCACTACATTTTCTTCCATTTGTTTCTTGTTCATTTCCATTTCTTCTTGAATGATTTTCTTAAGCTGACCACTTCTTTATGTTCTTCTTCCACATGTGCCCACTTTGCCTTTTGCACTTCCAACACACTATTCACTTTTTCTGTTTTGTTACTGATATCTTCTAGTTTTCTCCTTAATTAAATATTTTCTCGTTTCAAATTCTCAATCTCCTGATTCGCCGTCTCACTGGCCTGTATCAGACTCTATACTATATAGTGTTTTTGGTATTTTCAGATGTGTTTCTTGGTACTACATCCTCCACTTTCTTTTCTAGTTCACTAATTCTTATAATCAATATTTTAACTAAATCCATCACATCTGTTTCACTGTCAAATCCTGGAAATTCGGGTCCCTCAATGTTTACATTGTCAGCAATGTTTGAGGTTGGTTACAGTACTAAACAGCTGTTGCCGAGATTCCTATAAACATTCACGTATACTCACTGACAATAGCTCTTTACATTTTTGGTAGACTATATTAACTTGCAATACTTTAAACTTTAAACAGGAATAAAGGAGACAGGACAAATATAATTCCTGAAAACTACTTAAGGTTTGCAGTGGTGGTTGATAGGTGGTTGAGACTCGTCTGTTTGCTCTGGCTGGTCCGCTGTGTGTGTGTGTGGAAAATCTGACAGCCTCACAGTGGCCAAAACCACCAGTGTAAACATTGTCTAAGCAAATGGTAAGAGGGCGAAGAATGCAGATGTCTTGTGTACTTCTTCTTTTACTGAATTTTCTTTTTATTTTATAAACCATGAATGAGACTTGAAAATGATTAAGGGAAAGGGATAAAAGTAACAAAGACGAAAGTGAGTAGGGGAGGGGGAGAGAGAGAGAGAGAGAGAGAGAGAGAGAGAGAGAGAGAGGGAGAGAGGGAGGGGGGGAGGAGGGGGGAGGGGGGAGGGGGGGAGAAGAGAAATAAAGTTGTGGTCTGTGAAGGTGAGGTTTTATAATGGAAAAACATATCCCTGCATTAAGAAGACTGGCTGTGTTCTGGTCTGCACACTACCCTGAATTCAACAACTGCCTAAACTGGTTATTTTACAAAATAATCATGCTTGTTTTAGACACTCACTGTGCTAAGCATAAGCATTAATAATTTTATTTTATGTTCTTTCTTGACAGATTACATATTCTTGAGTTCTGAGTGTGGGATGGAATGTATCTTCACTACTTCTTAAGACTCTCGTGGGGAAAATTGTTTCAAAATCCGACATAATCGACATCCAACGACTCATAGGTAAGCATACTTGGCAGATAATGGGGTATGCCTGTACAGTGCTGCTGCTGATGCTGATGATGATGAAGAACAAAATGCTTTAAGCGTATACCCACTGTGACAACAAACCAACCCAAGCACAAACCTTCCTAAACGGTGGCCAGTCATCATCCTCAGCAGCAGCTCCTTCACCCCCAAGGTCCTCTGAATGGAAGAGTTGTGCCGTTGACAGTTTGTACAGCAGGGTCAGTGACACTCCCGATGCATCCCAGAATTGTACTGTTCCTGTTGGTGGTAGGAGGTGGCATATGAAAGTGTGCACTGCCATCTGCTGGTCCTTTGTATCACTTACAATTTCTCCTGTTGGAGATTTATCGAGCTCAGGTAATCTTCAATCAATTACAATATAAATACATGAACTATCATGATGAGGGTTAAACCAATTTATTAAACACTGTCCCTGATGTAAGATGTGCATTCCCGAAACTGGGAGCTAATGTTCTCTGAAAATAAACCTTTGTAGTTGTTACTGAGCAACCCTAGTTTGTCTGACCGAAGAGATCCATCAACCACAGTCAAGCAACTGCCTCTGAAGGGCTGTCCCATGCAGTGAATTGGTGTTCCCTTATAGCTGACAGACTTCTCCACAGTGAAGTGTGGGGGAAAGTCTAAAGCTTTGGTTCTAGGATGGACATCGAATGCATCTCTCCACCCAGTTAACAGCGGCACCATAGTATGCTCTACATTACCCCATTATCTGATTATATGGTTACCATCCAGCAATGTAAATGGTTTCCTGCAATACAGGAAACCATTTAGGCTTGTCACTCAACACAGAGCCACTTGATGTGGAAAGGAGTGCACAGTGGGTTCGCACAGTACGTGTGATCACAGTGTACGAATCATATAGTACACGAGTGACCAAAATCATAACCATAAAACTTTGAATGTACGAGTTTAGCCCACAATACGCAAGGCAGAGGCAAGGAGTGGCCCAAAACCACTATTTCTCAGACTATGTGACCCCCCCCCCCACATGATACGCCCATGTGATGTCGTGAGGGCGGCATAGAACTGTCTAAGTCAAGGATAAGCAAGATCCTTGCAGCAGTGAACAAGCTTAAAGAAGAACTGAAGGAACAGGAAATCTGCCAGCAAAGAATGGAGGAGGTTCTCGTCAATACCGACAAAGCCTTCCGCTTCTACACAGACAGGCACAAGCAAGAAATTAACAGGAGGAAGAAGATGCTCACAACAAGTTAAACAAGGCAGCCTCAAGAGAGTGAAAGTGAGGAACCAGCTACACTGTCTGATCCTGTTCCTGTAATGGAAGAAGAGAATACAATGTCAGTTGTGTCAACACTGGACTTCAAGGGGTTTTTGGGTGAAGTGACTGAGTTAGAGGCTCATGGGGAAGGTGCTCAAAAAGAGTATAGTTATGAGGAGGAAAGTGTTGGTGCTGTGGGTGTTGAAGCAGCCAGTACAGCAGGGGCACTCTAAGTGTGTTGCCATGCCTCAGAACCGCTGCTACTGTATATAAGTCCATCAGGCCTGTCGTCGACTGTTTTTAAGGTGACTGACCATATTTCTTGTTATTTTACCTATATCTGTAGTAAATGTCTTAAAAATTTTCCCTTTATTATATCTCAAAGGTTAAAAAAATATCAAGGTTTGAGGGGGTCCTGCCCATATGTTATTTTTCCCATAAGATTATGCATTCACAGTACGCAAAATCGCAGTGTGCGAGGTCATGGACCACCCATCCACTCACGTACTGTGCGATTCCACCGTAATAAAAATTGACAGGAAGGATGGGAGAAATAGGAGGAAAGGATGGCAAACACAGAAACAGAATGATAAAGGTGAAGAACGAAGTTGGCAGCACTACATCAGGTGAGTGGATGATGGTCACCACCACCTACCACCAAACTCTAATGTAAAAATACCAAAGGCACTATGGTATTACATGGCATCTGAAAAGTCAATGTGTAATAGATGGTGGGAGGTGTGGCAACATGAGGTTTAGTAGTGTATCTGTGAATTTGTGGCAGCACTACATCAAGTGAGTGGATGATGGTCACCACCACCTACCACCAAACTAATGTAAAAATACCAAAAGCACTATGGTATTACAGGGAGTCTGAAAAGTCAATGTGTAATAGATGATGGGAGGTGTGGCAACATGAGGTTTAGTAGTGTATCTGAATTTGTGTATGGTGTAATAGTAAGAATTCATTTGGCATTGTGAAGTTTGAGTGCACTGTGTCAAATGCAGTAATGTAGGATATGGCAGTGTGTGCAGCGTGAGGTAAGATAGTGTGAAGTGTGGCAGTGAGCAGTGTAGGATATGACAAAGTAGGATGCAGCAGCGTGGGGTATGGCAATGCCGAGGTGCATGGTGTGGTAATGCGGAGTTTGGCAGTGTGAGGTGTGACTGTGTGAACTGTGGCAGTATGAGGTGTGACAGTGTACAGTATGACCATATGACCTTTGGCAGTGTGATTATAACACAAGATTGTAGCAGTATGAAGTGTTTCTTACACCACAAAGAGTTTTTTAACACTCTGTACAATAACAATGTCATACACACCATCTTCATGTCCAGTAAGCAGCATGTCCACTTGTTTCGGAGTATCTGAAGAATCCAATTTGCCTCCATTAATCGGCCAGGCTAGGGAGGAGAAACGAGAGTGCTGCTTGCTGCCTGCCTCCTGTGGAAGTGAGTGAGTGAATGTGGGAATGCTGGAAAACAACTAGTGGAGATTAGTTTGGCAGGCAGGCAGGGTAAAGTCAGTTCAATGGGAAACCTTTACACTGTTCCAAAGAAATTTGTAATCATACACTGCATACCAATTTTTTTTTTCCCAACAGTTCAGTATGGACTGACCATTACTTTTTATTTACAGCAACTGTTTTATTAAAGCACCACTTAGAGGGAAGGGCCTTTATTTTCTTAAGTGTAACATTTCACCCTGTTTATAACATCCTCAGACACTAGTCATCTTTGCCAAAAACCGCTCCTCTGTGCAATACACTCAGGGCTGGTCTGGGGGGGGGGGGGGGGGGGTCATCTATCCAGCATGGGTAAATGTCTGTGTTACTTTTTCTTCACATACCTCTCTCTCACTTTCTCAAACACTCCACTGCCTCTTCTCTCTCACCAATATGCTGCTCCACTTCAAACTACAGTACTACTGTAATATTACTATAATATTAAGAGTCATCAATGAAGCTTCAAAAATTTTCTTTACTTGTTTTAAAAGAGGTAATAATACCTATATAAGTAAAACAAACCAAAGAAATAGCATGCCTTCAGTGTAGCAAAATATTAATGAGAGTGTTCTTACCCTCTTGACCAGTACAATGACTGAGATCAAAGTCTTTATAAGGTACAGTTCCTCCCCCCCCCCCAAAAAAAAGCAACAAGAATCCTACAGTTCTTCACATTTTGATACATATGATGAAGAGCTTTGAAATACTGTGCTGCGCTTCACCTTTCAATGATGTAATTATATAACAGATATAGAGTCAACCCTTGATTCTACGGACCCCAAATCAATGGATTTCGGAAGCAATGGACAATATCGGCTTGCAGAGAATTGCTCCAGACATCGGTCATTTTTATTCTTATTTCATTACAGGCACACTCACAATCAGTAATTTCTGCTAGGGGTGCCCCCTTTGTATCCCTGTATACCCAGGGAAGATGGGAGGTGGGGACAAATGAGCTCCCAACCCTCCCCCATACCCCTACCCCACCCAACACCCCCACTCATCATAATTAACTAGCAGTTACATCTCAAGCTACCTCCATACTATACAGTCATAGTCACATTACTAATACACAAACAAAACACTAGGACATGTAAAAAGTATATAACTATGAACGCTGCAGCAAGAAATTAATGCATTATAAAGCTGACAATAAAAATGCTGACAACAGCCATACCAGACCTCATGTGTTGGGTGCTTGCGTGTGCTTGTGTGCCTACAAGTCTATGTCTGTGTGTGTGTGTGTCTCCAAAGCAGTGCACCCAACACGTGAGGCCTGAGGTGGCAAATGTTAATGTTTTTGTTTTACTGTCACCATCATAATGCTTTAATTTCTTGCTGCAGCATGTTGATAGTTATTTACTTTTAATATATCCTAGTATTCTGTGTTTGTATTAGCAGTGGGACCAAGAGTTTTAAGCATGAAATCAGCTTGAGATGTAACTGCCACTTAAGAATGACGGGTGGGGTGGGTGATGGTAGGGGAATGGAGGAGGGTTAGGAGCTGGGGTAGGGGAAGGTGGGCTTGTTTCATCCCCCCCACCCTCTCCTCTTCCTTGGGTATACAGGGGTAGGAAGAGGGCGCCCCTAGGCAGAAATAAGTGATCGTGAGTGTACATGTGGAGTCACATGGAGAGACAGACTAACAAATGAGGAAGTGAAGGAGCGTTGTGGTGTGGTTGAGGATGTGATGGGAAGCGTTAGGAGAAGCATGTTAAGATGGTTTGGGCATGTGGAGTGGATGGAGAGTGAAAGACTGACGAGGAGAGTGTATGTGAGTGAGGTGGAGGGGGCGAGAGGGAGGGAGAGGCCGAGGATGAGATGGAGGGATGGAGTGGAGAGGTATATGAGAGAGGGGGGTGTGAGTTGGGAGCGTGGTAGTGAAATGGCAGGGGACAGAGTGACATGGAGGCGATTTGTTTGTGGCCACCCCGTGCAGGATTGAGGTGTCTGGCAATAGAGATAGATAGATAAAGTGTACATCTTTTTTCATTTCTAACTACATACAGTATTTCTCTTTACAGGTACAAAAATAAATAATACTGTAGTTGAACATAAAAAAATTACTGTAATGCAGTACTGCACAGTACACAATAAGCAAGTCGTAATATAATGAGTCCATAGAAAACGGGGTATTGTGAGATAAACTAGTCCGCGATAGTGTTGCTGGACCTCATCTTTGATACCATCATATTTCTTTTGCAATTTTTCGAGTTTTAGGGTATTTTTCCCTTCATTTTCAAGCAGCGGACTTTTCAAGCAACAGACACTCATCCCCCCCATTAGTCCGTTGATTTGAGGGTCAACTGTACATCACTCATTAAAGTAATTACTGTATTTGGAATAATAATCAGTCCTAGGCAAGAAATAGTCAGCCACAAACACATAGTGAAATGCCAAGCTGTGACTAACATCATTACAATCTTATTGCACATTCCAGTAACTGCTTGGAATTAGCTGCTTTTTGGAGCTGTACCATGGCCAACCTCAATATGGAGACTCCTTCAAGAGGAGGCAGGGCATCCTTTGACTGACCTTGACTAACTGACATAATATGGCAAAAAATTGAACTGCCAGTTTCTCATAATTACCCGACACCAAAACATAAGTAGGAATATCGCTGAAATTCTATTTTTTCATCACTGTAACCTTATTATTCTAAATTAAATGGGATAGGTAGAATCCAAATATAGGAAAAGGAAAAATAAAATACCCATCAAGACAGTCCCCACATATTAAAAGTGTAATTAACTCTCCGCTTCAATAATCATGGCACTAAAAGATACGAGTACACAATACCTTGATCTTATTGTATACATCTGCTGCTACATCCGAGGCAAGGAGGGAGCAGGTGATGGCTGAGGAATGGAGTGAGGCCAGATAGGGGGCAGCAAGAGGGGGCCAGTCTTCATTCTCAAGGTCAATGAACACTGCTTCTTCTTCCGCCAAGATAACCAGGCATGTTGCATGACCTGCAGTGGGTATACGCTTAATCATGATCATTACTATTAACAACTTAACCTAAATGGGGTGTGCAAGGTTCAGACACTGGGAAAATACAAAAATTCTAGTCATCCACCCATCCATCATCCAATCCTACGCTGCCCTATGAGAAGCGTAGGAGCCTGGGGCTAGTAAATACAATATAAAAATAACATCCATCAATCCATCATCCACTGTTGCCCCATGAGAAGCATAGGAGCCCGGGGCTATATTTTAGAGTCCCAATAACAGTGCCTTAAATGCTGACCCTGAACCCATAGATCGAGAGACTTTTTCACAGTTCTTTGGGAGATCCACCACTTCCCAATGTTGGTGATAATTTAAAGCTTGAATTAGCCAAGACTAAATTAAAGGAGTTAGAACTGCACACCCATAGATACAGGAGGAAATGGATCATGAGTTTCGCCTTAGGCAGCTCAGTAGTTCCTCTCATTCTAGTGTCTCAAATGGTGAGACATTTGATGAGGCAAAAAATATTAACCTGGTTCCCCTTTTGATGAGAAGAATGTCACCAAACATTTTCACATGTTCGAAAAGGTGGCAGAGAGTCTCTCTTGGCCGAAGAGTTCCTGGCCAATACTGTTGCAAAATGTGTTAAAAGAGAAAGGCTCAGCAGGCCTATGTTGCATTAACCACCACTTGGTGTGCTGATTATGTGAGTGTTAAAGATTCCATCCTTAAGGCAAACAAGCTTGTGCCAGAGAGGTCTACAAAATCAAATTTATAACCATGAACAAGCAGAGGGACCAGACACACGTCAAGTATGCTAGGACACTTCCAGACTTGCTAGATCAGTGGCTTCACTCAAAGAAAGTTAGTAGCTTCCCTGAGTTAAGGGAGCTTATTGTCTTGAAAAGCTTCTTCACTAGTGTTTTTAGGGATGTAGCCACTCACTCAATTGAAAAAGGGGTGGACACCCTTGCTGAAGCCGCTGCATGGCTGATAATTACGATGGTCCATCATTTTGACTGTAAGCTACCTTTGATTGTAAGAGGTCGGAGAGCAGAGCAAATGTGAATCCTTCCTCTTGTAATGACAGAGTCATTCCTGGTGACTTAGGGAAGTCTTCCTCCCCAGAGTCTAGCACAGCCCCTAAAGCTTTGGTGGATAATGTGGATAAGAGTTCGTAGAAAGAGACCTGATTCTGTAACTACTGCAATAGGAAGGGTCATACCGAGAAGTTTTGCTGAAGAAAGATTGGGGGTGGGTTCAAGCCAAAACATGTTGCATTTGTGAATTCTCCGGGTCTTCAGGACACTGATAGGGAACGTGTACTCACTGATGTTAGCGTCACAAATTACTTGACCAGTAGTCGCCTGATTGTAGTGAGGCCTCTCAGGAGCCAGGTGTAGTTAATGTTATAACTCCTGCAGAGCCCCTGTTTGATGACTGCCAGTGTTAGGCGGTGGCCATGCCAGCCATGATGAAGTTACCCCTTCAGGATCCCCCCCCCAAGCACTGAATGATGTGACTCCTTCCCAGATGCTGTGTTTGATTACTTTATTTGTAAAGGAGTTCTTTCAGTTAATGGGCATTGTAAGGAAGTCACTAGCCATCAAGATACTGATGCTTCATAGTCTCTTATATTACTGGCTTTAACCCGTCGACTGCAAGCCACAGCTCAGGCTGTGCTGGCCGAGCATCACTGCTAACTACTCCACCCCAATGAAAACTTATGCATAGCACTACGCAAAGACAGAAAGAGAGAGATTTCTTTCTTTTCACCAGATGATGCCCTGGATGTTTATCTTCAAATTTATTTAAAAAAAAAAAAAATCACTACTCCCCTACATAAACTTACGAATGGCCCTACGCAAAAATGGAGTTTTGTTTTTTTCACCAGATGATGCCCTGGATGTTTATCTTCAAGTTTAAATTAAAAAAAAAAAATAATAATCATTTTTTGCGCACCACAGGGTGGGAGGTAATTGCGCAATCCATGGGTTAATAGATGTAGCTGATCCCCTTGAACATGTACTTTCACAGGGCATTGCTAATTATGTTTCTGTTCCGATAGTTGAAGTGAAGCTCCAGTCAGATTTAGTTACAGGAATTGCATGTGTGGGTATTGTAGACCAGCTACCTGTGGAAGGGGTTGCATTTCTTCTCGGTAATGACTTGGCAGGAGGATGAGTGAGTGCCATTCCCCATGTGTCGTGAAATCCCCAAAGTCTGGAGCTGGATGTTCAAAAATTTCCCTGCTTGTGCTGTAACGAGGTCCATGGTGGCAAAGTTCAACCATGAGGTTGAATGTAAGAGTGACGATGTTAGTCACCCTGGTGTTATACCAGATACTGTAATCCAGGATGATGTTTCCCTTGGAGATACTTTCTTTGCAAGGTTGTTTGACTCTGAAGCAGATAACACCCCCATTGATGATGGAGTACTGATTAATTTACAGAGGTCAGACCCGGAGATTTTTGCGCTAAATAAGTCGGCTGCGAATGAGGGAGAATGAGATGTTGAGTTGTTCGCATGCTATTACCTCTCAGGGAATGGCATTTTAATGTGTCACTGGAGACCCTCTAATGTGCCCCACGATCATGAGTGGGAAATGTTAATTGTCCCCAAGGACTATAGGCAGAAAATTTTCTTTGGCTCATGACTCTTCTTTAGCAGGGCCCTTGGGAGTGAGGAAGACACAGTCACGCATCTGGTATCATTTTTACTGGCCAGGATTCTGCCGAGATGTTTACCAGTACTGCCGGTCCTGTCACACCTATCAGATGGTGGGTAAGGATGGCCCACTTGATTCCTCTCCCAGCGTTTAAGGCCCCATTCACCAGAGTCCTTGTTGATATTGCTGGGCCTCTGCCTAAGACCTCCTTGGGACACCAATATATCCTCACCATGCTATTCATGGCCACTCGATACCCTGATCCCCTTAAGCAACAGTTTAAGCAAAGCAGTGGTCAAGATGATAATTTTTTTTACCCAATCTGATCTTCCGAAGGAAGTCCAGTCAGACCAGGGGAGTAATTTTGTATCCTGAATGTTCCATCAGACCCTAAAGGAGCTAAGAATCTCTCTGATCATGTCCTCTGCATACCGTTCTCAGAGTCGGGGAGCTTTGGAAAGATACCACAAGACACTGAGGGCTATGATAAAGAAATTCTGTATTATTTAGGAGAAGGACTGGGACAAAGGTTTGCCTCTGATGCTGTTCACCACCCGGAAGGACATAAGCAAATCCCTAGGCTACTCTCCCTTTCAGCTGATTTTTGGACATGAAGTGACTTTTTTTTTTTTTTTAATGCAAGGAAGAAGGAACCAAAGGCCACGGGCACGCAAACTGTTCCTTCCAAGAAAAAGCAAAAACAATACAAAAGAGCCAAATTCAAGATCTGTTCATTTCGAGATCCCTGGACACACTGCGTTTGAAAGACTGGAGATCATAGGAAGTAGGAAATACAGACAGAGGAAGACAGTTCCAGAATTGACCAGTTGCATAAATGAAGGCCTGGGAGTAATGGTTAACTTTTGCATTAGAGAGTTGGACAGAAAAGGGATGAGAGTTTGTTGCTAGACGGGTACTACGTGCCCGTCGTAGAGGTGGAGGGATGCAAGCAGACAGTTCAGAGGAACAGTGACCATTGAAGTAGCGATAGAAGAGAGATAAAGATGCAACAGTGCGGCAAAGAGACAAAAGTTGAAGGGAATCAGTAAGAGGAGGAGAGTTAATGAGACGAAAAGCTTTTGACTCCACCCGATTGAGAAGAGCTGAATGTGGGGAGTCTCCCCACACATGAGAATTGTACTCCATACAAGGGCGAATAAAACCCATGTACAAGGTCAACAACTGTGCAGGGGTAAAGGAAGTTCAGAATCGGCTTAGCACACCTAATCTCTTGGAAGCAGATTTCACAAGAGATGTACAGTAATATGTTCTTTCCAAGACAAATCCCGTGAGAATGAAACCCCAAGCATATTCAAGGATGATCCAGGACTGAGCTGGACATTATTAAGCATTAGTGGGTAATCCTGAGGAAGATTTTGTCGGGTTGATAAGTGTAAGAACTGAGTTTTTGATGCATTAAAAATAACAAGATTATTTTTACCCCAATCAGAGATACAAGCCAAGTCAGACATTAGGTGTGCCACAGCCTCATCCCTTGTTTGCTGAAGCAACTGCTGAGATGGACATTGCAGGAACCGAATGGAAAGGTGAAGGGTGGAATCATCAGCATATGAGTGGATAGGGTTAGATGTACAGCTTAAAAGGTCATTGAGGAATAAAAGGAAGAGAGATGGTGATAGGACAGAGCCCTGAGGAACACCACTGTTGATAGGTCTAGGAGAAGAACGATGGCCGTCTACAACAACGGCTATAGAATGACCAGAAAGGAAGCTAGAGATGAAGGCACAGATAGAAGGATAGAAACCATAGGAGGGCAGTCTGGAAATTAAAGATTTATGTCAGACTCGATCGAAAGCCTTTGAGATGTCAAGTGCAATGGCAAAGCTTTCGCCAAAGTACCGAAAGGAGGATGACCAAGATTTTGAAAGGTAGGTGAGAAGATCGCCAGTGGAGAGTCCCTGACGGAACCCATACTGACGATCAGAAAGAAGGTTGTGACAGGAAAGATGCTTTAAGATTTTTCTGTTAAGAATTGACTCGAAAACTTTTGAGATACAGGATGTTAAAGCAACTGGACGATAGTTAGAGGGTTGGGAATGGTCACCCTTCTTTGGGACCTCTCAAGCTATTACGGAACAGTGGATCCAAGGTGATGATCAAGTTAATTTATTAGAGTACATCACACAGCTCAAAGTGACATTGTCCAGTAGTCTGAAGATAGCCAGGACTCACTTGGCATCAGCCCAGGGAAGGATGAAAAGGTGGTATGATCATTCCCGTGAAGCAGCGATCAGGGAGTTTTCCCCAGGAGATCAGGTGCTAGTTTTAATCCCAACCTATGGTTGCAAGCTAGATTTTCAGGCCCTTACACTACAGAGAAGAGAGCAGGGGAAGACAATTATGTGGTTAGGACCTCGGACCAGCGTAAAGGACATAGGCTGTGCCGTGTGAATATGTTAATGGAGTACCACCGACAAGATGGCTTGGGTTCCACGAGTACTGCGTGCGTAATATCTACAATGGAGACTAAGGAGGAGGAGCGCGTCGTGCTTGATGTTACCGGTTGGATACACAACTCCAAGGCATGGAGGGCACTTACTAATAAACTTTCCCACTGACAGAGGAAAGGCAAGCTTCACTCATCACCCTCTTTGGAAAGTTTCCAGACGTTTTCAGAGACACACCCGGGTGGACTGAGGCTGCTAGACACGACGTGGATGTGGGAGAAGCCAAGCCAGTGAAGCAGTTCCCCTACCATGCCAGCCCTCACAAGCAGTCCATCCTGCAGTCAGAATTGGACTACATGCTGCAACAGGAGTTAGTGGTGCCGTGCCAGACAAAGTGGTGCTCCCCCGTCACGCTGGTCCCGAAACCCGGCGGGGCCTACCAATTCTGTATTGATTTTAGGAAGGTGAACTTCCTAGGGTGGACGAATGCATCGATGGTATAGGATGTGCATGGTTCATCAACAAGCTGGACTTGTTAAAAGGGTACTGGCAGGTCCCCCTGACTAAAAAGGCCCAGGAAATCTTTTGCTTTGTGTTTGGTGGCAACACCTAACAGTGTACGGTCATGCCATGTGGTATGAAAAAATGCATGTCACCTTCTAGAGGTTGATGAATGATGTTATCCAGGGCCTGGAAGGATGTATGGTCTATACTTATGATGTAGTGGGAGAAACACCTTGAGTGCCTTGAAGCTGTGCTACAAAGACTGTCCTCTGCCAACCTATTCCTTATTTTAACAAAATGTGAGTTTGGAAGGGCCCAGGCACAATACCTCGAGTACATGGTGGCGTTAGGTCAGGTCTGTCCCCCTGATGCTAAAATTCAGGCCATAAGCCAGTTCCCCCAACCCAAGAACAAAAGAGAGTTGCATAAATTTGGGGAGATGGCAGGTACTACCGGAGATGTCTGTAATTTCTCTGACACTGTAGCTCCCTTAACTGACTTGCTGCAGAAGAATGTAAAGTATGAGTGAAAGTCATTTTGTGAAGATGCTTTTTCTAAGCTAAAAGCAATTCTGTCTAATCAGCCTGTACTTCAAAGCCCCAACTTCATCAAGTCATTCAAATTAGCTGTTGATGCTACTGGTGTCAGGGCTGGTGCAGTGTTGCTGCAAGATTACTGCCAAGGTGTAGAGATGCCAGTGTTACTTTAATAAGAAATTTAATCAGGCACAACAGAATTACTCCACCAGAGAAAGGGAATTACTTGCCTATACTAGTCCTGCAACATTTCTGTGTATGTAGGTTCTGGCTATACCCCAGCTGAAGTCTACACTGATCATCACCCCCTTATATTCCTGGCCAAATTTAAATATAAAAATTTGAGGCTGACCCATTGGACTCTCCTCCTACAAGAATATGCACTGGAAATCCATCATGTCAATGGGGTAACCAGAGTGCTCGCAGACCGTCTGTCGAGGGCTTGATTGAAGGTGCAGAGTGAAATTTCTCCCTGAAATTTCTTTTTCCTGGAAGGGAGGTGTCACATGGGGCTACCACCATGGGGTTTTGTTTCCCAGAGATAACCAGCTGTATTTGGATTTCCCTCCTGCCTGAGAATGGCACTCTCTACCTGCAGATTATGAAGTGACACCTGCCTAAAAACAGACTGTGGATGCCAGCCCGGAGATATTAATAAGGGGTTCTTTTAATGAAAACCGATCTCTTGAGTGGATTAGGCCTGGCAACATCCCCTTTTCTAGCCACTGGGTGAGCATGAGTTAGGATGGGAGTGGTAGTGACTGATTCATGGAGAGCGGTGCTCTGTTAAAGTCTGCCCCATAGACCTTGCCCTTATACTGCAGGGAGGTAAGGAGCTCGCGCTCTCTCTCTCTCTCTCTCCTTGGGCTTGGACCACTCATGATGTAGAGGTGAGACAAGACTTCACTAAGGCCACTTAGTATGTAAGTACCCATTGGCCCCTTTTATGTATCTTGTCCCTCCACTTGCACTAGGGTAGTATTTTGGGTTGTGTACCTTGCTGTGTGTCCTATTTGGTGTACCAGAATCTTGTCTGTGCACAAGAGTCTTGTTTGTACCTTGTTTGTGTACCTGTTACGGGCACCTGTTATATGTAACATTCACAACTCGCACCTTGGACTGTATACTTTTTCATGTAAATATCTGAACCTGTAGCCAAAGTCAGATGTATAGTGAAGTAAGGGTTTGACTACCGAGTGTTCCACACACCTAATTAACTATAACAGAAGAATTCCTATTTCCCATGGTCAGATAGGCCGAGTTGGTAGTTGCAAATCCGTAACACCCTTCATCCCCATCTCAGGATGGGGTGAGGCAGAATCCTGAAAAATTATCATCATCATCATCATCTCCAGTGACTTGCTCTCTCTTGGGAACATCTAGACAGGGGATGGCTCTGACAATAGCATCTCCAGGCTACCTTATCTTCACACACTCTTCTCCCTCTCTCACATACTCCTCCTCCTCCTCCTCTTTCTCCTTCATTAATACACTACTCCACTCTCTTTTTCCATACCACATAGGGGCTGCCTCTACCAACATTGCCATCGATCTCCCTTTCACACTTTCTTTGGCATCCTATCTATATGCACTCTTTGTACAGGTCCATGCTATCTCAATACAATTCTCTTTATCCACTCAGCAATTCCACATCTCACTCTTGCAGCTTTTTCTTCAATTCCACAATGCCCATAAATTTAACTGTTACTTGCACACTCTATCCTCCCCATGCCTGCAACTGTTCTACAAAAGGTCATTTTCACAGCTTGCAACCTGGGCAGTTCTGTGTCAGGTTTTACTTCCACACAAGAGTGACGGAAATAAGACTCTCACACAAGGTCTCTTGACATTTACATTAACTCACCTACCTTTTAAAATAAAACTGAGCTCTGTAATTACTCCTCTCCCCTGAAGTGATCTCTTTTTACCTCATATTTATAAAATACAGCTCCAAGATGCTTTAAACTATCAAACTCCTCAAGTATCTCACCTCCAATCTGGACCCTGCTATTCAATCTGTTTCTTCCCTCTATCCTGTACTGCCTTCCAATATCTACCGTCATATATTTTCCTTTCAAATACTATTATCTTACTTTTCTTCATACTGTATTCACTTTTCATTTTTCTTCTTGTGCACTCTCTCAAACTCATTTACCACCTATTACAAGTCAGTCTTACTTTCTGTCACAAAAACAGCATTATTAGCATACAAGCAGGTTATAAGATTTTATTCATTGCCATTTAGCTTTGGTTTTGCTCCTACACCTGTTGTCCTCGCTTTCATCACTGACTGCTTCATCCATATATATACATTTAACAATCATGGCAAGATAACACATCCCTGTCCAATACGTATATTAATATTAGAAAGATTGATGAGCTTTCTCCCCACCTTCACAGTGTGGTGCAGTATTATCCCCATAAAAAAATTTACTGATGCATAATCCCTCCTAAACCAAATATGTAAACACATTCCATAGTCCTTCCCAATCCACCTTGTCATAAGCCTTCTCTAAATTCATAAATGCACCATACAGCTTCTTCTCTGCAATGTACTTCTCTACTCCACCTTGTCATAAGCCTTCTCTAAATTCATAAATGCACCATACAGCTTCTTCTCTGCAATGAACTTCTCAATTGAAGTCTCTCTGTAAATATCTGTCTCTCTCTAAGTATCTGGTCTACACATTCCCTACCCCTTCTAAAACCACCTTTTCCTCACTTGTGTTACCTTCTGAATGCTACACCCCCTCTTTATAAGAACTTTTTTTTAATTTTAATTTAATTTTTTTTTTTAAAGGTCATGGCACTCACTAGCCAATCACTCACTGTAGCGCTGCTCTCGGGTGCCTGCTTTCTTCTCTCTTCCTTCCTTCTTTCCATCCTTCTTCTTCTGCCTTTCGTTCCTTCATTCTTTCTTCTTCCTTCTGTCTACGGGTGACTCTACACTGAGTGACAAGCCAAATGGTTTCCTATACACCAGGAAATGATTTACTATGCTGGGTGGTAATCATATAACCAAATTATGGTGCCTGGTGGTTTATTGGGTAATTAAGGCACTCCAATCAGATTGAGCCAGTGCAGATTTATATCCAAGGGGTGGTTGAGGTTTATGGCTCATGTAATGCCACTCAGGGAAGAGTGAGGCTGGTCACTCTCATCTTAAATGTCAAGACCAACTTGCCTAGCCCCGGGCTCCTACGCTCCTCATGGGGTAACACTGGATTAGATGATGAATGAATTATTTTTAATTTGCCACTGTCAGATGGATAAAATATTCTCTCCATCTCTTAACAATACCATCCTCATCTTTCAATGCCCTACCATCCACATTCTGAAATTTACCCCTACCCCTCCCTCCACATTCTGTTCTCTAGCTTATTTATTGTCTCATAGTATTTCTTTCAATAATTCTTGTACTGATTAGTTATCCTTTTCCACACTCATCCAGAAACAAGCAGGAAGTATGAAGGTGGAAGATGTATCAGTACTATGCTTATGAAATGGGCCATCCTTCAGAAAGAAGTATAGTATGGCTCTCCTGTCACAACATACACAACCCCCCCCTCTCATACAACCACAGATATCACAACTTAATCACTGTGAAGAAGCACTACTCCAACAATACAGACACACACAGGATGCACACCACCTCAAACACACACATATATACTACAAATAAATGTTGATGGCCTCAGCATGAAAACATCGTCACTTTTCACACGTCAGTCATTAAACCCCCATTGCGACGACCGACGTGTCATCCGACACAAGAGACAGTTACCCACAAACCCAGACTTCGCACCCTCCACTTACAACCAGACAAAGCACATCATTAGCAACCTTAGCCACCCATCTGCCTGTGGCCCAGACAACATATGCAACATACATCTCAAACATCTTGGACCACAAGGCATACAAGCAATCACCAACATATCATGCTACAGCTACTCACACAACATAATACTCAACATCTGGAAGCATGGTACATGGTACTATCAGCACTATCCCCAAACCCAACAAAGACCCCACATTAACTTCCTCACACTGCCCCATCACACTCCTCTGCACCACTTCCAAAGTCACTGAATGACTGCTATTGCAATTAGTAACACCTAACACCCCCCTAGCCCTATCACAACATGGTTTTAGGCAACTACACTCAACAAACACTCTTCTAACAGACCTTACACAATGAATATTTGATGGCATCAATTCAGCTAGGCCACCACACAGAACACTCCTAGTCACACTAGACATTAGCAAAGCTTTTGATGCCATCCCCCACCACAACCTCACAAACAAAATATTCAACATAAACATGAACAATAACACAAAAAGATGGCTGGCAAACTGTTTAGCAGGCAATGTGCACGTGTAACATTTGCTGGTCAGGATCGACCATCAGAAACTTCACAAATGGCATCCCCCCAGGATCTGTTTTGTCCCCTACACTCTTGAACCTACCCCATGACACACAGCTTCTTATGCAGATGACATAACATTATATGTACACATCAAAATGCAAACACAGCCACACACATCCTCCAACTTTACCTCAACACAGTACATGAATGGTTCACCACAGACTCACAATAGCCCCAGTCAAATCTACAGTGACCCTTCTCACAAACTGGACAGCAGAACATAATCGCATTCCACACCTCACCATAAACAACACTCCCCTACCACACACAAATACACCTAAAATCCTTGGTGCAACATATAATACATCAATGTCGTTTAAACACCACATCACAAACATAAAAAATAAATTAACACTAAAACTCAATGCCCTAAGTCACTTGCCCATACAACATTTGGACACAACAGAGACACCACCACTACAGTATACAAACAACATATCCATTCGGTGATGAACTATGCAAGTCCTGCTTGGGCTTCTTACCTCATTGAAATATAACAACAGTCTACAGACCATACAGAACAAGGTCCTAAAAATAATCAAAAGCTGCACAGCTACTACATCTAAAAACCACCTACAATAAGAAACCAAAGACCTCAAAGTCAAGAATCATCTAGACAAGACATGAAAGGCACACAAATTCTTGATGCAGCCTCCACAACTCACACCATCCATTACACTACATGCACTACATGGCAGCACATCCACACACAACAAGGAACATCAAAACAACACCCAGCACATGATATCAAACACAAATACTGTCATCTTCTCAAACCAGAGGCATATCTATGCTCAAATCACTTGCCACTCCATTCAGTCACTCGAAGACAACACACTGCATGCATGGCCTCCTGATACACACCCTCCTGAATCCTACCTCCCTCGTGAGGAGAGGGTCCACCTGGCCAGGCTGAGATGTGGGCATCATCAAGCCCTCTTGAGTTATCAGAAGAGGCTGGATGACTCTATCGCTGATGCCTGTCCAGGATGCAACACAGCATCCCATACTATTATAAACATTTTGGAAGACTGCATTGCACACAGCTGCCTGCGACAATAACACAACATACACTCCTTGAGAGCTCTGTGGGAAAGCCTGGTCTTGGCCGTGGCCTTCCTTAGGGACTCGGGGCTGTTTTGCCAGACTGCCTAGGGAACAACTACTACTACTACATTTGAACTAGAACAATTCCTTCAGGACCACAACATACACGTAATATTCTTACAAGAGACAAAACTGTACTACTCACACATTCACTCAAACAGAACTGAGGGCCATGGAAAAGGCCTCCTTCCATACATTAATCCATCAATCCTCTACAAAGACAGAACACAAATAACATTTATCACTTCTCCAGAATGACAAAACATTAAAGTCACTCAGTGTCAAATCTGGTCACAAGCAAAAAATCAACATCATCAACATCTATATTCCCCCGACACCTCCCATGCTATACCAGTGCAATGCAATTCTCAGTTCCTCTTAACACAGACACCTCATTCTACCAATGCTGGGGACTTAAATGCTAAAAACATTTACTGCTATGAACACAACCAAAACAACTGTGCAGGCCTCAACACTGTTTCAGAACTTAACAACATGTTCTGTATGTTCTCAATGACATCATACAGTACATCCTCATCCCACATCAGGCAAACCAAACCCCCTCCTTCCCAGACATCACATTCTGTTTGCCAACACTTGCATTCAAAACATTTAGGACCACAAGGCATCAAAACCTTCACAAACATCAGCAACTACTAATACACACACACAAACATTCTCAGCATTTGGAAACATGAAACAATCATCACTACAATTAAAACAAACAAAAGACCCAACACTCCCTTCTTCATACAGACCCATAACACTAATCTGCACAACATCCAAAATAAATGAACAGTTTATTCTCAACAAAGTCACTCCCCATGTCCCACTCGGTCCTTTACAGAACAGATTCAGAGAACTGCAGTCTACAAGAACCTTACTGACTTATCTCTCAAAAGCATTGAACGGGATCAACTCCATGACACCCGCTCAGTATACACTTCTGACAAAACAAATACAAGTACTAGTTAAGTCTTCTATGCCATCTTGCAAGTCAAACTAATCTCCAAGATATGCAACACGAATATGGGGAACAACATCAAACACTGGGTTGCCAACTTTTTATCTGGCAGGCAAGCACATGTTACAAACATGGAAAAGTCATCGCGAACACGAAATTTCCCTGAAAGAGTTCCATAAGGCTCCATTCTCTCACCCACACTCTTAAAATTATACATGCCTAACATTCTCATAGCCAAGTCACCCACAAACATTCCCACATATCCAGATTACATCACCATAACAACCACACACACCACACTGCAACAGGACTACCTCAATACATGGCAGACTTGGGTTGAGGAAAATAAGCTGAAGACTGCCCCAGCCAAATCCACCACCACACTCATCACAAGCAGTAAACATAAACACAAGTCCCCCCCCCCCCAACACACACATCACACTTAACAATGTATGTGTGCCATACACATCTTCCACTAAGGTCCTTGGCGTGACATATGACTCACCTTCAAGGACCATGTACTACAGGGCCAGATTTGGGGCAAATAAAAGAAACATTCTCCTTACCCTACAAACAATACATTAGATCAGTGATGCCTATGCCTCCCTGGCACGGGCGTCCATCCTATCTAATACCCATTACAACATCTAGCAAATCATACAGAACAATGCCCTATGCATCACCACTAGCTGCACCAAAACCACTCCCACAGCTCATTTACACTCTGAAACAAAAATCCTCCCTGTCAGGGACTACCCTGATATGAGCGGTAGACAGTTCTCTGCAACAGCCTGTTCCCATACACAACATCCTTGTCATTAAATGACACATACACCACACATAGGGACATAAAAATAACTCCACATAAACATTATCAAACCTTCTACAACAGTATCCCACCTCCACCTATTCAAACACTAGCAATGAAAAAACATCTACATACAATACTCACTTCACGTGCAGGGTAATACAGCACTTAGATCACATCATAATACTAGAAGCCCCCCTCCTGACATTCACCCATCAGTATCCTTACATACAATCAAGTTCATTTAGCTGGGCTTAGAGTAGGACATCACCCAGACTTCCTCAACTACAATCACACCTCACTATGTGATGGGGTTACATCAAATGAAAACCCATCATTAAGCAATTTATTGGATAGTGATGTCGATATAAAGTGGGTTCAATGGAGATAGGGAGCAGGCCTATGACCAGGTAGCCTAAAAACACCTTTAACCCCTTGACTGCAGTTAAGGTAGCAAGAGCAATACCCATTGCGGCAATCCATACCCATTTTCATTGCAATAATTTTCATATTAATACACAAGATTAAAAAATATAAAACACATGCACATGAAAGCAAAACCTTTCTTCTTACCTATGAGCACAACAGTGAATATTTAGCTGCTCCTACGGTGCCACAGAAAGAGGAGGAAGCAATGCCATTTTTGTTGTTTTCTGCGTCGCTGTTGCTGTCCATCATGCACCACCACCCACACCGTTGCTCACCACACATCATTTCCTGACCATGCACCACTATATGCATCACCTTCTTTGCATTACCTTGAATGGTTCACTCAGCACTTCAAATTAGCTATTTTATAAGCATTATAAAATAAAACAGCGTGATATTAAACCGTGAAAAACTACTCAGTAACAGTAGATAATGCTAAATAGCTTACACCAGACACTTTAATTTTCCTTATATTTTAGTCACATACACTTACTATCACTTATTTACACTCAGTCACTTTTCTAGAGGGGCTTTAGTTGACGAGGGTGTGAAAGTCACGGTGGTGTAACATAGGTGGATTGTCATCGCTTGGAGCATGGTGTGCTGGCTTGTTTATTCAGAGGTTTTACAGTATATTCCACACTAGAATCACTAGAATCGCGGTCACTAGTAGGTGCATACGTCCTTTTCTGTGAAGTATGACCTCTAGCACCTCTTTTCTTGGTAACACCAAGCGATATTGAGGGAAGCAGTGAAAGCAATGGACCACCTGTAGATGCCATGACTTCCTGAATCAAACTGGGCTCATGTGGCTACGTAATGCGAGATGCAGTGTGGATGCTAAAAGGACGAACTGGCAACCCCAAGCATGGGCAGATGAATACACAACGTACTTGCACCAAAATATTGGGCACAACTTTTGAAATCGATTAGTGGATTTTTTAAAAGGAACGTCATAGCCAAGGGGTTAAGGCTTGCCCTAGGTGCTCTCAATAGCACCACACTAGGGGTACCAGCCTTGCCAGACACAATTTTTCAGTCACAAGTTTCAGTACTGTTTTACACAAACAAAAGTTATCCATCCATCCACCCATCATCCAATCCTATGTTGCTCCATGAGCAGCGCAGGAGTCCGGAGCTAGACAAATTGGTCCCAACATTTAAGATGAGAGTGACCAGCCTCACTCATCCCTGAGTGGCATTATGTGGGCAATAAACCCCAACCACCCCTTGGATATAATCCTGCACCAGCTCAATTGGACTGGAGTGCCTTAACCCTTTCGTTACCGACCACCCACACCCCCAACCGCTCCCCGCGCCCCCATCAAACCGGATTTCCCGTTCACTCTGCACGTTTGTGGGGTAGTGTATTACGGTACTTATCATTACATTGTTCCCTTTCGGTTTGCTTATTTTATTTTTATTATTTTGCATTGCCAAATACATATTGACCATAAGATCTATCTATCTATCTATTGCCAGACGCCTCAATCCCGAA
>JAGKTI010009666.1:0-12387 GCA_018397915.1 Birgus latro
CAAAAATAACATAAGCCCCATTAGGCTATCCTTTAAGAAATGAGAGAAGCAACACATGAGAATAAAATTATCATCAGAGTACACGGTAAAACAGGCAACACATTCGTTAAACCTTCACACTGCTTGGCTCAGTGTCTTCGGTAAACCATCCATACTCTTTTCCTTGTAGATATGCATCTCATGTGCCTCTTGGATAGAGCGATTCCTCTTATACGAGGTTAAGCGATGAGTGCACACCTTGCCACGTCATATGCATCTCCATACACACTTTATCCATCCACTTCTATCTGTTGCTTCTTCATATTCTACACCTCATTTTCTCACAGCTTCATTTACCACACCAAACCGTCTTCTTGGCCTGCAGTGCCTGTCTTCACTAATTACTGCTGCAGAATATAACACTTCTACCACAGCAGCAACAGCTACTACTACATTTACTACTACTACTAAAACCGGTACTACCGGGTACTACTAATACTATTATTACTATTACTATTTATGTTATCTCTCTCATTATAATGCTGGTTAAGGTGTCTCGTATTGCAGGGAGTCAAGCGTCACCCATTGCAATATCGGATTTACATCTCAAAACAACAAGGATTCCTCTTATGTATCCCAGAAGACACACCATTGTTTACAGCGCTGTGAAGGATATGAAGAGAGTATCCAAGGATTACTGGCAGTAGTAAAAACCTAGGCAGAAAAATGTCTTGTTTCATTTTGTTAAGAAATTATTATTATTGCATTAACCAAATAAATGACGACTGTTTGCCGCAAACAGCCTTACAATTGGTACTGTATATTGGTTTCAAAAAATGGGTCTCAAACATTACTGACATCCAAAGCAGCCTTCGATATGCCTTGTGAGCAACAAAAATGATGAAAATTAGGCAGAGAATTTTATTAGTTTGTGTGTGTGTGTGTGTGTGTAAGCAAACCAATAGGTTTACTTTAGAACCACGTTTCTCCTAGTTATTGTTGAAGTTCTATTATGTGAAATTATCGCTTTCTGAAGGCAAGTAACAGTTATCACAACATACTAGCCTGCCCCCTCACTCTTCGATTTGTTTTTTTTTAGCTATTTGCACGATTGAAAAGCATAACTCCAAAACAACACTCTGCTACTTGAATAATTTTGTTTTTGACATTGCCTTGGAAGTTCGTTTGTTTTCACTGTTGCAAACATTATATAGAACTTTTTTCTTCGCTGTGGCAATGGCACTTGGTCGTCAATACTACCGGACACCTTTAGATATCTTTAGTCAGTAATTCCAAGTAACCTCTAAACCAGCTGATATACCACGAGCAAAATAGATAATTCTCAGATAAGAGCCGAAGAGAAGATTCATTTTTAATTCTTCAAATAACAAGAGATCTCCTGTTCTACATGAAATAATTCGGAAGTGGCCAAAATTAAATAGGTAGGATTTCTATCTTGGAGGGTTAGTAGTGACTTCAGTATCAGGACAATAAAATTCTTCCTAAATTGAATAAAATAATAACTGGTGGTATCCACTTAAATACAGTAATTAAGATTTCCGTGGCTGAGAGGGTTAAGAAGACAATGGAGGGAAACAGGATTAGTAAACAGCTCCTTAAGTCCGGGAAAAAAAAACCTACCCAAAAAATAAAATCTAAAAGACTAGTCACGGACTGGCATAGAATTGAACAGCTCTGTCGATCAAGAAAGGTGAAAAAATTGCAAGCATATGTTAAGGAGGTTAAAAAGGAATTCACCAAGGCCTTTACATGTAATCGGAACACTTTTATGAAATACATGGAAATGAACATTGCATACCCTCGTTTTACTTTCAAGGATCTGCAGGACTACTTTTACATCCGTCACAAAGTCGACTCCACCATTATCATGAAACAAGAGTGCAAAGGGTGGAGGGACAAAATAGCCTTCCTCATCTAGGAGAGTCTCATTCAGGACAACAAACTGACCCAGGAGAGACAGGAGTACATCAGGGCACTCTTTAAGCATAGAAATATGCATGAAGGTACTCTTGAGGATAAGGATGGACAGCTAAGTTTAAAGAACAAGTCTGGTCTTTTCAGTATAAAGGACAAGGCTAGACTGGTAAATTTAAAGGAAAAGACTAGCCTGCTACACTTAAAGGACAAGGCTGGATTACCGAATTTAAAGGATAAGGCTGGACTACAAAACTGAAAGGGCAACGTCAGACTGCTGAATTTAGAGGACAAGGCTGAACTGCTAAACTGGAAGGACAGGGCTGGACTGCTAAAATTAAAGGATAAAGCTTGAATGTATATTCAGAGGATAGGGCTGCAGTACTACTGTACATTTAAAGGATAATACTGGAGTATTACCGCAAATTTAAAGGGCACAGCAAGGAGTACGTCTGTAATTTTAAAGGACAAGGCTTGACAATGAAGCTTCAAAACCCATCACCCACTTGTATCAGTCCATTTATTAAACAGAGACTGCACCCATCTCTAGTCTTTTTCACATTCTCAAACCCTAACTAAAGATACTAGACATATATGAACACACCTATTTCAAAATTTCAAAAGCCAAATCCCCTTTCCATATGCTTAACAGTAGAACAGTTGTTCAGATTCAAATTTTACGTACAGGCCCATACAGCCAAGATGTACAAAGTCAAAACTAACGAAGCTCTTTGAAATGAATCTGTTTCTTGTAGCTCAGAAATCCTTGATTACTTGAGGCATGATGGTGACTCTCAAAAATCACAGCCACCTCTTTCATTTATATTTTTTACGGTAGATAAGTAGTCAGATGTTTCGTATTCATGTAGGGTTGGAAGATCTTGAATAAAGCTACCTGATCTCACTGGGGAAAAGTCAGAGAAGAAGGGAAGTTCGAGGATCAGTCAACCCTCCACTTGTGGCAAGATACAGAGCTGTTTGTAACCAAAGTTATCAGGTCTCCATTTTCACATTTAGCTGGGCTATTTTGAGGTCAAAGACAAATATTCCGAGTCATAAGTTGAAGTTTTTTTTTAGCTGTTCAGTATGCATGAATAGGCAAAATATCGCCAGCACTAGATTAGAGAACGATACAGCCGCAACTACTTGACACACTGAGTAACTTATATTGACGACAATAAAACCGAATGTGCGTGGGACTTTATCCAATCTCCATTTTTTAATGTTTTTTTGGAGTCACTTCCCCATTTCTATTCAGAACTTCCTGTCATAGAAGTAGTTTCAGGTGCGTGTGGAATGTGAGTTCTTCTCCCCCATACATTTGGGAGGAGGGAGTGCCTCAAAGGAATGTTTCGAGTGTGACATTATTTAGCAATGCAGTTAATGTGATAGTTGCAGGTCCTACCGAAGGAAATGAAGAGTTCCCTCTTCATTGATGATTTTTCTGTCTCATTTGTCGCATCCCGTATGTCAGTGGCAGAGTGCTGACTGCAACTTGTTACGGCATAAACCAGCCTTTTATCTGGGCTAAGAAATGTTTTAGATTCTCCTCATCTAAAACTATTGCAATGCACTTCTGCCGAGCACATGAGGTACATCCTGATCCAGATTTGCATTTAAGTAGCCAAAGGATTGCTTGTTAGACCCCACCTCTGACCCCACCCTGCTTAGGTTCCACATCTAAAGCATGTTAAGGCTTCCTGCATGAGGGTCTTGAAACTTTTGGAGGTATTAGATGAGGTGCTGACAGATGTACCCTCCTACTCCTCCATCAAGTATTGGTGTTACCCAGGCTGGAGTATGGCTGTGAGGTGTTCTCCGCCTACCTTTGCCCAGTTTTATACCTTGGACTTTGGACATCACACAAGCCATTGTTTCACTGTAGGAGCATTTTTGCACCTCCCGCATTCCAAGCCTGCTCATGGATGTGGAGGTAATGTGGCTGGAGCTACGATATCAGTCCCATATAGCGAGATGCTCCTACAGAGTCCAAAGGCTTTCTGAGACCACGACACATGACTGTATTTAGATTTGTCCACCACCCATTTTATAACCTCCACCTGCAGTTTCCTTGTTCCTTTAGTTATAGGGCAAAGGAAGTCTTAACTGGCCACAGTTCTCTGCATACCCCAATCTTGCACATGAATTTATCTGTGGTTCAACCCTGGGTGTAGGCTGAGGTCAAATTTTGCTGATATGTCACGGACAGTAAGGCTGTGACTGCAACTGTTGAGATTCGCATCCATTCTTTGGCTTATGCTGTCCCCCATACTAGGTTTGACTCAGTTTTTACCGAAGACCAAAAGTTTCTGATGTTAGTGCTAATATTAATATTTTTAGCAGCTCCGGGGCAACCTTGTCTGCCCATGAGCATTTTAATTCTCCCCACCGCTAGGTTTGGGAAATTTGGGAAAACCACCTCCTAGGTCATCATGACCAAAGGGTTTCATTTTGCTAGGTGTCAGCCCATGTCCGACTGCAAGAAAATGAATGTCCAAATGAGGCAGCGAGGACAGCGGCTACTCTTGCTGCAAGTGTTAGACCTCTTACCTACAGGGATTACTTCCCTCTGATTAAGGCTACTGTCTGGACCTTCTGGCAGCTTGTTTTGGATAATCTTCTTGCTCCCAACAAGTTCCAGGAAGTGACGGCACTAGCTACTCCATGGGCCTGTACAGCCATGCCCCACCACTGGGAAGTTGCTGTGATCTGCTTATGGGTAGGTCATACACGCCTGATTCAGTGCCATCTGGAGGGAAGGAAATACCTTCCTCTTTATGGTAACAACTGTCAAGTCCTGTTGGCCATCTGGCACATCTTGCTTGAGAGTCCCAGTCTATGGGATGCTCGCTGTCGATTCCTCTATAGGTCTTGGGGAGGCGATGGATATTGCCTTCTCTCCTCAGTCCTTGGAGAGGAGGTGTGTATGATGATTTTTTTTTTTTTATGCAAGGAAGAAGGAACCACAGGCCAGAAGTCATTTCGAGATGCCTGGACACATTGAGTCTAAAAGACTGGAGATCATAGGAAGTAGGAATTACAGACAGAGGGAGACAGTGACAGAGTTGACCTGTTGCATAAATGAAGGACTGGGAGTAACAGTTAACTCTTGCATTTGAGAGTTGGACAGAAAAAGGATGAGAGTTTGTTGCTAGATGGGTGTTACGCACCCGTCATAGAGGTGAAGGGATGCAAGCAGACAGTTCAGAGGAACTGTGACCATTGAAGTAGCGATAGAAAAGAGATAAAGATGCAACAGTGCGGCGAAGAGACAGAGGTTGAAAGGAGCCAGAAAGAGGAGGTGAGTTAATGAAACGAAAAGTATTTGACTCCACCCTATTGAGAAGAGCTGTATGTGGGGAGCCTCCCCACACATGAGAGTTGTACTCCACATAGGGGTTAATAAAACCCGTGTATAAGGGTAAAGAAGGTATGGAGTCAGCTTAGTACGCCCAATCTCTTGGAAGCAGATTTTACAAGAGATGTAATATGATCCTTCCAAGATAAGTCCCGAGTGAATGAAACCCCAAGTTTTTTCAAGGATGATGCAGGATTGAGCTGGATATTATTAAACATTAATGGGTACTCCTGTGGAAGATTATGTGGGGTTGACAGGTGTAAGAACTGAGTGTTTGATGCATTAAAAACAACAGGATTACTTTTACCCCAGTCAGAGATACAAGCCAAGTTAGACATTAGGTGTGCCATAGCCTCATCCCTTTTTTGTTGAAGTAACTGCTGAGATGGACGTTGCGGGAACCGAATGGAAAGGTGAGGGGTGGAATCATCAGCATACGAGTGGATAGGGTTAGATGTACTGCTTAGGTCATTGATGAATAAAAGGAAGAGAGTTGGTGTTAGGACAGAGCCCTGAGTAACACCATTGTTGATAGCTCTAGGAGAAGAACGATGGCCGTCTATAACAGCAGCTACAGAACGACCAGAAAGGAAGCTATAGATGAAGGCACAGATAGAAGGAGAGAAACCGTAGGAGGGCAGTTTGGAAATTAAAGATTTATGCCAGACTCGATCGAAAGCCTCAGGAGGGCGATTTCTCTATGCATTTTCGATGTTTCTCACCAAAAGCGAAGGTTTGAGCCAAAAAAAAAAAAAAAAAAATCCGAAAATGCTCGGGACTGGGGGGTATTGGAGGTTGGAAATCGGTTGGGACAGGGACATGACGGGTTAATGTATGAATTTTTTTTAATTATCTTTACACATATATATGTGTATGTGTGTATCTGTGGTGTTTACTTATCTCCCAATTCTGCTTACTATGAAAAGTTCTTTGACTGTCTTACTTCTAAGATGGAACACAGCCTATCAATTTCTCCTTTCTCTGAAATCTCCTTTCTAGGTGATTTCAATGTTCACCACCACCTCTGGCTCTTCTCTCCTTTCATTGATCCACCTGGTGAACAAATTCACATCTTTTCTATCCTTTATGACCTAAAGCAGCTTGTACAGCACCCTACCCTCATCCTGGATTGCCCTGGAGAGAGTTCCAGCATACTTGACCTTTTCCTAACAATTAATCCTTCTGCTTATGCTGTTAATCTTTTCTCTCTGTCGGGCTCCTCTGATCACAGTCTTATCACCTTAATATGTCCTATCGCTCCAGTAAGGTCTGTGAACCCTCCCAAGAAGTAGCAGCTTTGGCACTTTGGAGCTGCTGAATGGGAGGCCCTCAGACAGGACTTCTTTGAATTTCCCTGGAATGCTTATTGCTTCCATGGCCGACAGCCATCTGAGTGTGCCTTGCACATTACGGAGGTTATTCTCTCGGGCATGGAAGCATACATTTCTTTCTCATATCCTTTGGACAATGCAAAAAAAAAAAAAAAAAAAACGATTTAATCACACTTGTTCTAATGCTGTCCACAACATGGAGAGGACCTTAAAAAGGTACCAGAGCCAACCCACTCATGAATCTCATCTCTTTTATGTTTCTTCCCGGAACTGTGCTAAGCTTGTTCTTCGCTCTTCTAAAAATAATTTCAGATTGTTCCCACTCCTTCTGGTACTTTGCCAAAAACCTTTCTAGCAACTTTGCATCATCATCATTCCCTCTTCTTTTCCATTCTGATGACTGCAACTGTTTCTTCTGTACTGATAAAGCAGTACTCTGTGCTCAGACTTTCTTCTCCAGTTCCACCTTAGACAATCTAGTGCTGTTCCTCCATCACTTCCCCTCTCTGACTTCCTCATGTCTGACATTAAAATGTTTTCAGTTGATATCTTTTCTGCTATCACTGACCTCAGTACTAACAAGGCATATGGGCCTGATGGTGTCCCTCCTGTTGTCCTCAAAAACTGTTTTTTTTTTTCTTTATATGCAAGGAAGAAGGAACCAAAGGCCAGGAGACTGCAAATTGTTCCCTCCAAGAAAAAACAAAAACAAGATATCATAGCGCCAAATTCAAGATCCCTTCATTTCGACATGCCTGGGCACACTGCGTTTGAAAGACTGGAGATCATAGGCAGTAGGAAATACAGACCGAGGGAGACAGCTCCAGAGTTGACCTGTTACATACATGAAGACCTGTGAGTAACAATTAACTCTTGCATTAGAGAGTCCGACATAAAAAGGATGAGAGTTTGTTGCCAGACGGGTGCTACACGTGAGCCATACTTGTAGAGGGGTGCAAGCAGATAGTTCAGAGGACCAGTGACCACTGAAGTAGCGACAGAAGAGAGATAAAGATGCAACAGTGCGGCGAAAAGACAGGGGGCCAGTAAGAGGAGGAGAGTTAATGAGACAAAAAGCCTTTGACTCCATCTTGTTGAGAAGAGTTGTATGTGGGGAGCCTCCCCACACATGAGAGTTGTACTCTACACAGGGGAGAATAAAACCCGTGTATAAAGTCAACAACTGTGCAGGGGTAAAGAAGGAATGGAGTCAGCGTAGCACACCCAATCTCTTGGAAGCAGATATGACAAGAAAGGTAATATGTTCTTTCCAAGATAAGTCCCAAGAGAATGAAACCCCATGTATGAAGATGATGTAGGATTGAGCTGGATTTTGTAAAAAATCAGAGGGTACTCCTGTAGAATATTTTGTCGGGTTGATAGACGTAAGAACTGAGTTTTTGATGCATTAAAAACGAGATTATTTTTACCCAAATCAGAGATATAAGCCAAATCAGACATTAGGTGTCCCATAAACTCATTCCTTGATTGCTGAAGTAACTGTTGGGATGGACGCTGCTGGAAGCAAGTGGAAAGGTGAAGGGTGGAGCCATCATCATTTGAGTGGAGAGGGTTACATGAGCAACTTAGATGGTCGTTGATGAGTAAAAGGGAGTTGGTGATGGGACAGAGCCATGAGGAACACCACTATTGGTAGTTCTAGAAGAACTGTGGTTGCCTATAACAGCAGCTATAGAACGACCAAAAGGAAGCTAGAGATGAGGGCACAGAAAGAAGGATAGAAACCGTTTGAAGGCAGTTTGGAAATTAAAGAGTTATGCCTGACTCGATCGAAAGCCTTTGAGATGTCTATGCATTGGCAAAACTTTCGCCAAAGACCTGAAATGAAGATGACCAGGAGTTTGAAAGGTAAGTGAGAAGATCGCCAATGGAGCGTCCCTGGTGGAACCCATACTGATGCTCAGAAAGAAGGTTGTGATAGGAATGATACTTCGATTTTTTGTTGTTGTTAAGAACAGACTCGAAAACTTTTGAAACGCGGGACATTAAAGCAACTGGGCGATATTTATTGGGATGGGAATGGTCACCCTTCTTCGGCACAGGCTGAATGAATGCAAACTTAGAACAAGAAGGAAAGGTGCAAGAAGATAGACAAAAGCGAAAGAGTTTACCTGGGCAGGATGTAAGCAAGGAAGCACAGTTCTTGCGAACAACAGGAGGGACCCCATCAAGCCCATATACCTTATTAATACTGAGGCCAGTGATAGCAGAAAATACATCCATTGAAGAAATTTTAATGTCAGCCATGAGGAAGTCTGAGGGGGGAAGTGCTGGAGGAACAGCACTGGAATCGTCTAAGGTGGAAGTGGAGGAGACACCTGAGCGAAAAGTTTTGCTTTATCAGTACAAGAATAGCTAGAGAGCCATCAGGGTGGAAAAGAGGAGGGAAGGATAAGGTAAGTTGTTAGAAGGTTTTTGGCAAGGTGCCAGAAGGAGCAAGAAGAATTCGAGTTGGAGAGTTCAGAGCATTTAGTACGGATGAAATTATTTTAGCTGATCAAAGAACAGGCTTAGCACGATTCCAGGAAGAAACATAAAAGAGATGAGATTCAGGAGTGGGTTGGCTCCGGTACCTTTAATAGGGCTTCTGCTTGTTGTGGACAGCATTGGAACATGCGTGATTAATCCAAGTTTTTTTTTTTTTCATTAGTCAAAGCATATGAGAAAGGAATGTATACTTCCATGCCCGAGAAAATAACCTCCGTAATATGCAAGGCTCTAGGTAATGGAAGCAATAATCATTCCATGGAAAATCAAAGAAGTACTTCCTGAGGGCCTCCCATTCAGCAGCCTCAAAATGCCACAACTGACGCATCTTTGGAATGTCTACAGGCCTTACTGGAGTAATGGGACAGGTTAAGGTGATAAGGTTGTGATCGGAGGAGCTGAATGGAGAGGAAAGATTAACAGTGTAAGCAGAATGATTAATTGTAAGGAAGAGGTCAAGTATGTTGGAACTCTCTCCAAGGCAGTCAGGGATACGGGTAGGGTGCTGTACAAGCTGCTCTAGGTCATTAAGGATAGAAAAGATGTAGGTTTGTTCCCCACGTGGATTAGTGAAAGATGAGGAGAGCCAAAGGTGGTGGTGAACACATCGAAATCTTCCAGAATGGAGATTTCAGAGAAATTAAGAATGGAAATGTCAGAGAAAGGAGAAGTTTATAGGATGTGTTCCATCTTAGAAGTAAGATAGTTGAGGAATTTTTCATAGTCAGTATAATTAGGGGATAAACACAGCACTGATATAATTAGTTGGAGAATGACTGGAAAGCCGAAGCCAGAGAGTAAAGAATTTAAAATGAATTAAGTTCAGGAACATGAAAGCAAGATACAGTATGTCATTGCATACATATATACAACAGCCACCTTTGGCTTTGAAATAAGTATAGAGAAAGTAGGAGGATACAGAGAAGGGTTTGCAGTCAGTTGCCTTAGACAGCTGAGTCTCAATTAGGAAGAGAAGGTGAGGTTTAGAGGAGGAGAGGTGATGTTGAACATATAGAAGGTTTTGGGAAAGGCCGAGAATATTGCAGAAATGAAGTGGATCAGACAGTGGTTCCAGGCATCTCACTGGGTCGTCACTGGGAGAAGGGAGGATGGTGGAGCTTTTGATGGACTCCGAGGCTAGATAGTTAATTGCCATTATTTTTGTAAAATTTTGAATAGGAGGTGAAGTGTTTAATGTGCATGTAGTTTGGTACTGACATTTAGAGGAACTTGTATAGGAGGGCATGCTGGCCTTCTCTCCGTGTTACTGAAACACTGAAAAGGCTCAGCAAAGAGAGATGGTCCAGAGCTAGTTCCGAGGGCTGATGAAACGGGAGCTCCAAATCTCCTTGTCACCAGCTTTCCATCCACCTTGGGAGCACCGCCCTGCTCGACTCGGGTCTACACTGCCTAGGTAACTCTTTCACTTTTGTCAACTTGTACTATTCCTTCTTGCTGGAAGTTTGCTCTCATTCAGCCTGTCCCCAAAAAGTGTGACAATTCCCAGCCCTCTAACTATCGCCCAACTGCTTTAAGATTCTGCATTTCTGAAGTTCTTAAATCTATTCTTAACTAGAGATTTTTAAAATCACCTTTCCTATCATAACCTTTTTTCCATTTGTCAGTATGGATTCCGACAGGGACACTCCACTGGCAATTTTATCACCTTCCTTTCAGACTCCTGGTCATCCCCCTTTTGTGACTACGGCGAAAGCTTGCCATTGCACTTGACATGTCAAAGGCTTTCGATCTAGTCTGACATAAATCTTTAATTTCCAAACTGCACTCTTACAGTTTCTATCCTTCTATCTGTGTTTTCATCCCTAGGTTCCTTTCTGGTCGTTCGATAGCTACTGTTGTAAATGGTCACTGTTCTTCTTCCAGGGCTATCAACAGTGGTGTTCCTCAGGGCTCTGTCCTATCACCAATTCTCTTCCTTCTATTTATCAATGACCTTCTAAGCTGTACATCTTACTCTATCCAAGCATATGCCGATGGCTCCACCCTTCACTTATCCATCCGCTTCCCTCAGTGTCCATCTAAGCAGTTACTTCAACAGACAAGGGATGAGGCTATGGCACACTTAATGTAATGTCTGACTCGGCTCATATCTCTGAATGGGATAAAAGATACCTTGTCTTTAAATGCATCAAAAACTCAGTTTTTACATCTTTCAACCCATCAAAATTTACTGCAGGAATATCCTCTACTTTTTAATATTTCCCAGCTCAATCCTGCATCGTCTTTGATCATACTTGGGGTTTCATTCTCTTGGGATTTATCTTGGAAAAATCATTACCTCGCTTGTAAAATCTCCCAAGAGATTAGGTGTGCTAAGCTGACTTCGTGCCTTCTTAACCCCTGCCCAATTGTTGACTTTATACGCGGTTGTATTCACCCCTTTGTAGTGTACAATGTGTGGAAAGGCTCCCCACATACAGCTCTTCTCAACAGGGTGGAGTCAAAGGCTTTTCGTCTCATTAACTCTCCTCCTCTTTCGCAGCAATGTTGCATCTTTATCTCTTTTCTATTGCTACTTCAATGGTCATTGCCTGTCTGAACTTTCTGCTTGCATCCCTCCATCACCATGGAGGGCGTGTAGCACTCGTCTGAAGCAAACAAGGTGGTGGCTCAATCAGTAGAGAGGTGGCTTGCAGTCCCAACGGACCCAGGTTCAAATCCTCGCTGGGGCAGGGAACAGTTTAAGGATTTGAATTTCAGTAAATCAAGCTTTACTGATCTACCAGAGGACCCGCCTACATGTCGTAAAAATACCCCCGCTAATACCAACACACCAGTCTTATATAAGACAGCCCTAGCATGTATTCAATATGGACGGTGGGTGCTAGTGCCGAAGTGGTGACATGTAGAGATGTATGATATGTAGGAGGAGTGCTGGGCCTTGATAGCAGGCTGTAAAGCCTATGCCCAGAGTCGGACACACACACACACACAAATTCTCATCCCTTTTCTGTTCAACTCTGTAATGTAAGAGTTAACCGTTACTCCCAGTCCTTTATAAATGCAACAGCTCAACACTAGAACTGTCTTCCTCTGCCTGTACTTCCTGCTACCTATGAGCTCCAGTCTTTTAGACTCAATGTGTCCAGGCATCTTGAAATGAACGGATCTTGAATTTGGCTCTCTTGTTTTTATTTTTTCTTGGAGGGAACAATTTATGGGCTTCTAGCCTTTGGTTCCTTAGTCCTTGCATGCAATATCTCTCTCTCTCTCTCTATAACTATATATAAATATATATATATATATAACTATATA
>JAGKTI010009666.1:17271-30387 GCA_018397915.1 Birgus latro
ACTGACTGTTGTTACACTGCCAAGATCTTTTATTATAAACAATCAATCAATTAATCAGGCACAACCTAGAGCTGGTAAGCTGGATTTTAGCCTGATGGGTAGAGGGTTTCTCTTCTGTTGATCATCCTCTATCTGTACCTGTTGACTAAGGACTGGCCTAAATTTTCAATAGCATAGCTCACTGTTTGGCTATCATCAGTTCAGTAGATTACCAAAAACTTTGCATATGGCTGAGCTTGGGCTTTTAAGAGCTACTTGTTTATGCTTGTCAGTGGGACTGGGGTGTGTATTTGAAGAAGCCACATGGGCTGTTTAAAGAAACCACATGGGAATCTAAAGTATGAGAAGTGGAAATGGTTCAGTAGGACACAGTACAGTAAAGGATCTCCCAACTGCAGAGGTGAAGTATGAATGGAAATGGGATTAGTTTTGGCACTGCAATGAGGACTAGGATTTCAATGCTGGCTGTGGGGCTAGCCTTTACTTTTACACAAGAGTAGGGCCTGAAAGTTCATAGGAGGTGGCAGTGCCAACCAACAACGTGGCAAAAGATTTGATGACTTCGGTAATAAAAGTCTTTATTGGGAAATTTTGGAAGAGTATTTGAGTGGTCTGGAAGCTTGCCTTTTTTGTCATTTGGGCATGGACCATCAAGTGGCTGGAGTCTGCTGAAAGAGAAACATTGAGGAGAACAGCAAAGGGTAATAATTGATCCATCTAATCCTCTGTCCTGTCAGGAAAGACCTGAGGCAGGTGACCTAATGGAAAAGGTACATCTTATCACTTGTGTAGCCGATGTTGCCAGGTTGTGTGTGGACTACCTCAGTCTGAAAAGGACCCTTAAAGACCTGTACTGAACAATAGGACAAAAGGCCTTGCACCTTTACCCTGCATCCTTAAGGGAAGGGCATATGATCTGCAATAAATCTCCCTGCATATAGAGGGTGTAATATATCTTTGAGACAATGATGTTACTTGGAGACTGTCCTCTAAATGGTTACGGTAAATGTTTAGGGTTAAAGGCATTAGGATCATAACCAGGATGACTTGGGTGCCATTATGGGATGATGGTCCATGGTACAAGAGACTAACAACTAAACAAAACATTTGGTGCAACTCAGAGCTTTGAATGAGTTCATAGATCTCTTAGATATGTTGGAATGTCAGCTACTGATAAAGACATCGTGGATAGAATAGCAGGTTTTGTCTGCAATCTACAATCATTCTCCAATAATAAAAAGGCCTACACATAAAAGAGCTGTAGTATTCATTCTTTAAAATGCTGAGGGTGAAGACAATTATGTAATGACATTTCTCACAGTTGCTGTGCAACAGTCAAACTGTTTGACCAAATGAATGTAAGTAAATTCTGGAGAACTTTCATGTCATAAGCTTTGTCATTTAACGTGACTAATTCAACTTCCAACCTCCAAAGTCGTGTACTGTATCAGAAAACCTCTGCACATACCCTACAACAACACTAAACATGGAAGTTGTCCCCACACCGTATATTATTATACATTCTTGGCTGAATAATGTTTTCTTTGCATTTCATTTAAGTTTTATAAGGCCCTAGTTCCCTCTTAGCATTTTGTGACGGTCTTTTCTGACTGAAACAGTGTTGACGGATTAGACAATACAACCACCTGTTTGGCCCCCTTAGCATTTTGTGACAGCCTAGGGAATATTTTCTGACTGAAGCAGTGTTGACATCTGCTTCGGTCTCACTCACTTAGCTCTATAATATGGAGAGGCTGTCTCTGCAGCGAGCATGTAACTTCGGCCGCCACATTGAAACACGTGCACTAGTAGCCTCCATGGTAATGCAATTGGATCATTGTTCTTAGCTTACTGTTTCTGTTTCGCTGTTGCTTACATAAGCTAAGCGGTGGGCCATGGCACTACATTTTCCGAATTCATCGGCTCTGGGCCCCTGGCGGCGGTTATACAAACTACACGGTGCTGCCCATGAGAATACTATGGAGGTCATTGATTTCACTAGACCATACATTTCATTCTTCATCCGTTATAAGTTTTTTTGTGTCTTTGTTTTCCTGCTTTTATCAACCGCCTTGGTTTGAAATGACAGCTGCATCGTAGTGACATGGAGTTTTGTAGGCACTACTTACTAGTTTTTCCAACCATATGAGGAAATGGAAAATGTGAGTGCATTAAAGTAACTGGATAGTGTGATAAGTAGGGATGGAAATTTAGAGGATGAAGTACTTGAAAGGGTACAACAAGGAAGGAAGGTTGCTCGTTCTTTGAATGCAGTTATAACTTCAAAAATTGGGAAGTGAGCACGGAAGTAAAAAAGTCGCTGCATGGAAGCAAAGCTTGGACCTTGCTGCAAGGACAGATCAAGAGTGAGAGCAGTGGAAATGAGTTACTGTATTTGAGAGGAACATGTACTGACAAATGAGGAAATGAATGAGCATTGTGGTGTGAATGTGGATGTGACAGAATGCGTTAGGAGAAATACACTGAGGTGGTTTGGCCATGTGAAGAGGATGGAGAGTGACTACACTGAGGTGGTTTGGCCATGTGAAGAGGATGGAGAGTGACAGACTAACGAGGAGAGTGATGAGAGTGAGGTAGAGGGGGGAGAGGGAGGCGGAGACCGATGATGAGACTGAAGGAAAGAGTGAAGAGGTATATGAGAAATGGGGTGTGAGCTGGGGGGAGGGTAGCAAAATGGCGAGGGACAGGACTACATGAAGGTGATTTGTTTGTGGCCACCCCTTACTGGATGAAGGCGTCTGGCTATAGATAGATTTTCGTTTTCATCCTCTAGAAAGCAAATTTTAAAGCTTCAGACTGGTGATTACACTGTGGAATCAAACAAAGAACCATTTTTATTGCTGCTATGGTAGATGCTGCATCGTATGCTGTTTATGTAGAACCAACACATAGTTGTCATGGTAATGTGACGTCACACTTTGGCTCCATAAAATGCCCTCTTCAAGAAACCAAAATGTTCTCATTCAAAATATATGTTATGCAGGAATGAGGTAGGTATAATTTCTTAAACCATGCTACCGACTACCTACTGTATTAGATCAACATACCTACGAAAAGGTAGCTGGTACATTTGAAACGAAAATCGCTGAGAAAGGAGACCGTGCGTACTTGGTGCATGCAAGAACTTTGTGTATGTGACACGAACTTTCTCATGTTCAGTCTAGGGTTGCCACCTGTTCCTTAAAAAACGGAAGCGTTCCGTATTTGAGAGTAAATTGTTGCGTTCCGTACTGAACCTATACGGAACGCCTATTGTTCTTTGTTTTTCTCATCTGAATTCACCAGCATCATAAACCGTCATTTTTTCTACATTAATATATAATATATTGATTTGATAGTCTACTGAAAATTGATATCATCTAGTGAAAATTACTGTGATATACCTACAGTAAGTTCCAAGTACCTGGCAACCTTCCCGAGAAATTGATCAAGAACTCCCACTTGACTAATAAAGCGGCCTTGATGAGCGAAGGATGTTCGCCTGGACAGAATACTGTCAGCTGTTCCTTGCCTCGACTGTGAGGCAAGCGTAAACAACCAAAATGGAGGTGGTTGTTACCGACTGTACATTATAAATAACAAGCGCCTGTTTTATCATAACTTCAGAGCCCATGGACCATAGTTTACTTACTTACCTTTCAGTATTAGCTGCTTCAGCCATGGTAAAGTATGTGGAAAAGCAAGCACGTCTACTCTTGACTGGTATCAGCTGTGATCTGTTTGTAAACACGTGAAAGTTTGAAACTCAAAGCGTCCTTGATCCGATCAACCCAGCCCCAGGGCTCCCTTGAGTTAAGTCAACATTTTCCTCTTGATCTTGACTTTTGATGACGTCACTCACTTGCTTTTGGGCCTCGCGTGGACAGGATTACTCAAGTGATGATATCAAAAATCAAGTGAAATCAAGGCACCTTGAATTTAATTTCTCGCCAAAACGGGTTTCTTGTCACTTGCTAGTGAAATGGTGGGTAGCGGCGCGGGACGGCGGGAGGCGGGAATCACGGAGTCGCGGTCTAGGATATATACTGTATGGTCCGCCAACGGCCGAGTTGACCCAGTCTGCCTTGGAATTTTGGAGAAAGCCTCCCGAGTCCCTTGTTGAATAGTATACAAACAAAAATGGGTAGTTTCTCTGCCACTAGGAACTTTAATTTGCTTGCTACTTGCATTTTTACTTTATAAATGAAAATGATACCAAAGGTTTAAAGAAATTGCTGGCAACGTTAACATATATGTTTCCTTTCACATGTAACCGGCCCTCTCCCAACCTCAATGGTGGAATGTTCCTTATTTTCCTGAGGTGGAGGTGGCAACCCTAGTTCAGTCGTTAGCCTACTTAAATTTTGTAACCTTTCCATATACATCACTCTCAAAATCCTTTTTACTCCTGTTTTATCTTCTTTCTTCCTGCCAGCTGAACCAAGCTATATTCTCCCTCAGTCGCTCTGTTCCACTTTTTTTTTTTTTTAATTTGTCAGTCCTCTCTATTCTAATATTAATTTTCCTTTATCTATCCCTTTCCCTGCTTCCCATTGCATTATTAGGTACTTTGGTATATAAAATACATTTAATCTAAAAGTTTTTAATAAAAATCAAATGTACATGTTCTTAACATGGTCAAGCCATATTTTAATTACATACTGTAATATAGTGTAGTGAAGCAGTGGCAGGTTGCTTTGCCCGGTTAACAAAAATATAGGGCAGGAAGAAACTTATCTTCCACAACCCCCTTCTGTGCTTCACTGAGTTAACTTTAGTAACCTCTTATGTACATTATGTACAGTTCTGGATACATTGTACAGCCAGTCAAACTCTAAGGTGGGTTAGGGGTCGGGTGCTACAATACACGGATCCTCAGCCACATGTTGCAGTCAGGTGGATATTCTAAGGCATGGAGAAATATGGAGATAAAGTGTAGACAGCAAGCACAGGCAAAGTTGAGGTTAGAAGGGGAGGGCAGGGCAGATTACAGACAGGGAGTGAACCATGAGGTAGGCAATGTGCTCAGTAGCAAAGACAAAGAGCAAGGCAAAAAGAGAAGGAGAAGGAGGGTGTGGCTCTGGCCGTGTACCGATAAATGCACAACATCCTTACATACATGTTTAGTCAGCCATTCTTTATAGCCTCAAACAGCTTCTTGTGTATTATGATGCTCTCAGCAAGTTTACATACATTATATGAAAACTGGAGTCATATCAAAGCTTGCAAGTAAAGCTCATTGCTGCAGCAGCTTCTCACATTCACATACACTCACACATGCAGAAGATACTGATTGTGAGAGCACTCCGTTTATGACTTAGCTGAACCAGATAGACACTCATTGCTAAGGATAATATTTTCAAATATTCTCTGTCGGTGCTTGTATCTCCACCTTTCTCAAATCTGACATTCTTTTTTCAATGGTACCTCCCCTCCTCTCCATGGCTGTACCCCTCCCCTTTGACAAGAACACTTGTGTGTAGTCATTAAATCAAACTTCTGCTTACACAAGTTTTAGCATACAGATTTCAAGGTATGACAGAGTAACAAAACACTCAGTGCAAACGATAGGAAAACTCATCCTTAGTCATATTCTGTATTACACTCATTCTTTCACCTGAGTCACATCTGCTACTTGCTATATTCATGTAGTTTTCAGAACAAGAAATTCTAGTTCATCACTTCTGTGCTCCACTGTAAGTATTGCAAGGTGAAAAGTTCAAACCATGATCAGTACTTAAAAAAAAAAGTAATAATAATAATAAAACAAATAAATTATTCACAGGCAAACGGTAACCTTTCTTGATGCTAACTATTCACTCATGGAATAGATAACATCATTAACCTCATCTTATGCATCCCAACAGCTACGTTTACTGCTATGAGAATATCCTAACCAGACCAGCCTTCCATGATTTTAGTTTGTGCTACCAGTAAACTACACTCTTCATTCCTATTACTCACTGCAACAAACTCTACATATGTGATGTTCGAATTCTGTACTGATTGTGTTGTAACTTGAGTAACCCTGTGTCATCCCTTTTGAGGCACTTTTTCTGTTTATGTAGGTGTGTATGTGTGTGTATTTTATATTTTGGTCCCTTCCCTTCCCATAGATTCCCTGAAAGCAGTCTACAAAGCACATGTTTACCCGAACAAGACTTTCCTGGTGGTTTATACAGTACATGTTTTGAAAAGCAAGTAAGCAGTCATGGGAAAATTCTGGGCCAAGACTCCTCTAGTTTTGATTACCAATCATTCAACCAAAATAAATCACAGAAATGTTATAGCAAGTGTGTCTTACACTGACTTTTATTCCAAGTAAGAGGACAGGAGACATAATGATTTCCTCCTATATCAACAATGAATTAAAGGTTCCTGCATTGAACCCGAGCTTCAAAACTGGATGTCATTTTGTATTATATGCCACACTGGAGAAAAAAAAAAAAAGTCAAAAAACACTTTTTACCTTTACTATACTTTTTTAGTTTACATTTACTTCATAACACTCATTTTTTAAATTAAGATATACACCAGTAATAATTGCTGTACTAAACTTTATATGAAACCTATTTTACTTAACAAAAAGGAGGAAGTGGAGGGCTCTTATTAGATACAGTACATGAATACTTGCAATACGCTTAGGCACTTTCTGGCAAGACAGTTAACTGATATTCGGCCAACTTTGGCACCCTCTGTGCAAGGTTAATAACAGTGTAACACTGCATTCTATAAAAATTATACCACTTTTGTTATAACAGTGTGACTAATCAACAAATTTTTGAACTGACGTGTCTACATGTTAACTGTGAATGAACAATGAAAAGTGATGGTATTTAACAGTCATATAAATTGCTCTTTATTTATATAATTGTTTGCATTAGGCACTTGCTGACGCACTAACAATGGCAACTGCAGCCTTAATGTGTTGCAGTCTGAAGAAATGAGCACTTAATGGATATATATATATATATGTATATATAAACTAAATGGCACATCAGGGAATTCAAGTTATTGCATATCTACTTAAGTCACATTACAAGCAATGTTTAAGTAAATGGTAGAAAGGTTGACTTCCTTTGGAAACAAACTGGAGCAATTTCTGAAAAGAACAGCACTGTAAATTCTACAGTAAGTTCAATTAGCTCTAGGACACAGGTTTATTATTTTCTTTAAAGGCCGCAGAATTTGAGATAGGTAGATCCAGGATTCAAAGATGGAGTGATTGGGAGTGTCAGTAGTGATGGATATGCAGAACACCCACAAAGTTATTTGCAAAATAAGAGTGTTTGAGAATGACAGGTGAATTTAAGTCTAAGGTAGATGGCAGATTTAGAAAGCCAGTGTTATTTTTCCTGGGGAAAAAAAAAAAAAAAGCTTAGTTCACTGATATCAGCTCCCGGACACACTCAAACCTTCCTGAATCTTCCTAACTCAGTGGTGAAATAAGACATGAACTTATATTATGCTTGAGGGCACCAGGGTTTGCAAGGAAGCCATTTGTACTTCAGTAAGGTGAAAGATCCTTTTTCCTCAGTAGCACCTTCAGGACGCAGATTGTAGAGAATGCAGGGTTTAGTGGGACAGTGGCCATGGCATCCCTGCAACTCTTCACCCCCTCTTAACATTCAGTCACACGCTTCTAGTATCACGGTTGTTGTCTTTCCTGAATGATTTTACAGCAGCTGATATTAAATTCTTCATTACTTATACAGTGTACAGAGTGAAAAGCTTTTATTTCAACAGACAAATAAAAGGTTTGTGTTTCCTTGATACTTGTATAAAAATAGTGTACTTTCCTAATTTGTCTGAAGATCATATTCAATGGGGGTCAGTTTACCAAATCAAATTTCCTTTAAATCAAGACCCAGTTATAAATACCGTCAGTCATTTACTACAAGCAAACTGCATAGAATGGCTCATTCTGATGATAAAACATACTTGATGAAATACTTTAGATTAAATATTTTAAGTTATACTGGTCAGTATATTAAAAAGAAACACTGACAAGAGAGTAACAAAAATAACATACTTGGACTAGATTTCATTACAAAAAAATCTTACAGATGGCATCCCAATTCACTGGCAAGGTAACCATAAATTATTGAAGTCCAACAGAACTGTGACCCGTTATAACAATCTGATATAATCTTGCAGTATAATCCATCTCCACCTACACTGTTCTGCTTCCTGACAACTGGTTATTTTGACACCCAGATGTAACTGTAACACTGTCAGAGGTTCCTGGGCTTCAGAACCTGTGACCACTGCATGGTTCAGAACTTGAGTGCAGCATGTGGCAGTCTTCAAGCTCACTTAATACACACTAGCCTTGGCTGGGTCATCACTACATTTAAGCTGCCCATGTATATGCAACTGCTGCTGCTGCTGCTACAAGGACATGTTTGGTCAGCAGGGCCACTACACACGTTCAATGTGAGGGTTTCTTGTGCAACTGACCAGTTACATGTATCCCCTGTCAGTACTGCTGGGCCAGCCAGCTGTCAGCTGCAGGTGGGCAAGACTGGAAGGGCAGTGAGAGAGCACCAGAGTGATGCCATCATCTTGCAGGTACCAGCAGGATCTCTAGCCAACAAGGACACTCTGTTATCTCCTGCCGGTGGTAGTTGGGTCCCCAGCCTTTTGCAAAGGAAACACGCACCGCATTGTGGTCGATGGGCCCCTCATGAAGAAGGTGGGGGTGCAGTGGTAGTTTCTGATAGCGCCGTGACTTTTCATAATCAAAGATATTAAGGATGTGACCAGGGGGCAATTTGTGCACAATATAGTGGGAGCGTGTATGTAGTCCTCCATCAAGTGTTGGGGAGGTGATGAACAATGGAACATCTGCTCTGTTGTACACCCACACCCGTTCATTTTCCTGGTATAGCATCAAACCTGCAATTAAAAAATATACATTAGTCCAGCACAAGTGATATGACCCTAAGTAAGGTCCTGATATCAATACGTAAATAAATTATTAATTACTGTACTTTATTTAGTGATAATTGTTTGTTGACAAATTGGAGAGACACTGATGTGGGAATACAATTGCTCTGAGCAATTGTATTCTGAGGAAGCCATAAGGCAATACGTCAATACACATCAAGTCCCACATTGGTGTTTCTTTCTCCAATTCACCGAGCAATGAGATGAATAAGAAAAGATGACAGGCAGACAAATAATGGTACCAAACTTTAAAATTAGAAACCAAGCAACAAAGTTACTTTATGGCAGGTGGGGGTGCTCACCATCCACTCACTCGATGCAGTGCTGTTCTTGGGTGCCTGCCCTTTCCTCTTCCTTCCTTCTTTTCTCTTATGTCTTTCATTTATTCTTTCCTCCTCATTCTGTCTGGTGGTGACTCTACACTAAGTGATGAGCCAAATGGTTTCCTGTACACTATCTATCTATTGCCAGATGCCTTCATCCTGTAAGGGGTGGCCACAAACAAATCGCCTCGATGTCGCTCTGTCCTCCACCATTTCACTGCCCTGCTCCCAGCTCAACCCCCCCCTCTCATATACCTCTCTACTCCCCCCCTCCACCTCACTCACATACACTCTCCTCGTCAGTTTCTCACTCTCCATCCTCTCCACATGGCCAAACCACCTTAATGTGTTCTTCCCTAACACTTCCTATCACACCACATCCACACCACAATGCTCCTTCACTTCCTCATTTGTCAGTCTGTCTCTCCATGTGACTCCATATGCTCCTCTCAAATAACTCATTTCCACTGCTCTCACTCTTGACTTCTGTCCCTCCAACAGGGTCCAAACTTCACTTCCACATGATAGAGCTGGTATCACAATACTGTCATGTAGCAGCTTTTTCACTTTCATGCTCACTTCCCTGTTTCTTATCACTGCTTTCAAGGAACCAGCAACCTTTCTTCCCTGCTGCACCCTTTCACGCACTTCACCCTCTAAACTTCCATCCTTACTCATCACACTATCCAAGTACTTAAATGCACTCACATTCTCCATATCCTCACCATCCAATCTCATTGTACATTCACTGACTTCACTTCTCTCAAAGACCATCACTTTACTCTTCCCTACATTCACCTTTAGGTTCCGTTTCTTACACACACTCCCAGATTTATCTACCAAGCCTTGTAGCTCCCCTTCGTCTTCACTTAGCAACACAGTATCATCTGCAAACAACAGTACAGGGAGTTTCCAAACACTGCTCTCTCTCAATAGGGCTGCTCCAACATCCACTGCCCTGCCTTGTATCTTTTTTATAACCCCATCCATATACAGATTGAACAACCACGGAGACATGACACATCCTTGTTTCAATCCAACCCTCAAATGGCAAAATTCACTCAGTTTACCATCCACACGAACTGCAGCCTTAGCACCCTCAATACATACTCTTCACAGCCTTCAAAAACTTCCCATCTACTCCATATATTATTAATACTTTCCACAATCCTTGCCTATCCACCCTGTCATATGCTTTCTCCAAATCCATGAAGGCTGTATACAACTTCTTTCCCTTCTCTAGAAACTTTTTCCCTAACGATCTAAGAAAGAATATCTGATCTACACAACCACTTCCCTTCCTAAAACCCCCCTGTTCTTCTCCAACTAATTCCTCTGTTATTTCCCTAACTCTGTCAATAAGTATCCTGCCATATACTTTTCCTATTACACTAAGAAGGCAAATGTCCCTGTGATTACCACACACTTCTTTTTCCCCTTTTCCATTGTACAGGGGAATAATTATAACTGACTTCCAATCCTCCGGGACTCTACCTTCCTCCCATGCCAATCTGCACACCTTCCACATCCATTCTATTACTATCTCTCCCCCATGCTTCAGCATTTCACCACACACTTCATCAATTCCTGGGGCTTTCCCCATTTTAACTTTCTTCATTGCTTCCACCACTTCCATCCTACTGATTTCTTCCTCTTTTCCCAGCCATTCCCCAGCTACTTATACTTGCATTACTTTCATTCTCTATGTTCAACAATTCACTAAAGTGTTCTCTCCATCTGTTCACTTTTTCTTCCTTCTCTACTAGTAATCAACCATTTTTATCTTTCACCCCCCAACTAACTTCTTTGGCACCCTGTCTAACGTTCTTTACCTCTTTCCAGAACATTTTCTTACATTCCCTCCACTTCGCACTCAAATTCCTTCCAAACCCTCATCCACTCTCTTCTTACTCTCTCTTACTAATCTTTTCACCTCTCTCCTCCTCTCTACATATCTCTCTTCCGTATCTCTTCCTGTACACAAGGAAACAATTTACTATGCTGGATGGTAACCATACAACCAAATTATGGTGCCTGGTGGTTTAGTGGGTAATTATTAAGATGCTCCAATCAGATTCTGTTGGTGCAGGTTAAATTCCAAGGGATGATTGGGGTTTATTGCTCACAAAATGCCACTCAGGGATGAATGAGACTGGTCACTCTCATTTTAAATGTCAGGACCAACTTGCCTAGCCCCAGGCTCCTATGCTCCTCATGGGGCAACACTGGATTAGATGATGAAAGATTGAATGAACAAAGTTACTAACAGTTCAGTAAAGTGACCAAAAAAATTTAAGAACTGTTGCTGGTGATTCCCAGTTCCATAATGGCACTGTTGGGACAATTCTCCAATGTCCACAGGGAGATTAAGGGTGGAACCTCTGTCAAGTGTACTGGTGTACTGCACTGACTTCACTGCCCTGCTGAAATGTTTAGATATCTGGTATGCCACTCAGGAGCTACCTACTGGTCACTCTTGTTTTAAATGTCTGGAATGAGATGCTTAATTCCTGGCAACTCAGCTCCTAATGGAGCAATACTGGATTGGATAACTGATACGGTAGATTGAGGGAAGTGAAGATGAGCTATGTACTGTAATCCAAGAGCTACAGTATTGTACTTTCATGCAATCAGTACTGTACTCTCTTATGTCCTGCTAAACAAAACAGGAAATGAAATTACCAAGGCCAATCTTTTCCCTGGTTCTTTTGACTTGATCTGATGGTGATGTGTGCGAGTTGGCTGCAAGGGAGGTGAGGGAGAGCCCGTCCCCATGTGGCGTGTCTCCCATAATGTTGAGAGATGGGGTGCACACAGGGTACAGGCGACCGACACGTTCCCGTCCTTCCCAGTACGCCACCTGGCACCAGGGAATAGAACCTGAAAGAGATGACTCTCATTAGGAAGTACAGTAAATCAGTCAGTCAGTATGTAAGAAACGCAGAAAACTGCCTGATAATAATACAGAACATGAATAGTTTCTTGCAGATTATTGTTGATTAAAAGTGTAAATAAGGAACTGTTGACAAATCATTGTTAATCCAGACAAAGGGAAAGTTCTATAGCAATAGTAAAAACAGTTTTCATTTCACAATAATCATCCTGTCCTAGGTTCCCACATTCACATGGGATGGGAATGTGAATACCTAAATAAAAGCTTGTACAGTTGCCCTCAGAAATGATGGCAGAGTATCCAGAAGTTTTCAATCAGCACACACTGCACAGTGACCGAACCATTCTGAATCTCTGTCATTACTTCTTGGGGCGAAATTGATTAAATGAAGCTCCACATACACTAACGCCATGCCTCCACCACTGCGGGTACAAAACTGTAACATGAGTGCTCGGCTGCGGATTCCATCCCTATGCCAGTTCAAAGAGTAATAATTCCCATCTTCCACCCTGTTCTTTGACTAGTCTTTAGTGACATCAGGGGAAAACGTGAGTAGAGGCGGTAAGCTACTCTTTCTCCCTATACCCAAGACTTAATGGGAAATAGCCCCAGCAAGTTATGGTAGGAAAACTCCTGGGAATTCATACAGGTGGTAATTAGCAAACACTGAAATGACGGGCCAGTATTGGCATATAACGGGACTAAGGGAAAACGGCAACCATGTATTGGATCGACTCCTGCCCATAATATTCTTTTTATATCAGGCCAATTGATGTAAAAAGTGTTGGGCCGATATATAAATAAAACGTTTTTCGACACTGGGGAAATGGCAACTATACATTGGTCCGATTCCTAGCCATAAAATTCTGTTTATATCGGGCCAACTGATGTAAAACTTGTCAGGCCGATATATAAATAAAACTTGTTTTTCGACACTGGACTGAAACGGCA
>JAGKTI010009667.1:0-17726 GCA_018397915.1 Birgus latro
GAGATCCTGGTGCTTTTGCAGGTGGTGTAACCTGCTTGTTAGGTGGTGAAGGGGGTCGGACACTGGGGACTTGGTCGGGGGCTTGAGGTGATGTCGAAGGGGAAGGAGGAGTGGGGCTTCTCCGAAAACACGCTCGTGAGGGGAGATGCCGTTGTCTCTGGTGCAGGTCTTTAGTAGAGTGGAGTGCAAAACAGGGGTTTTGCACTTATTTTTGAAACATTATTGCCTGTAGTGAAATTATGATGCTACATGCTGCTAAAAAGTATATGTTAAAATCACATATTCCTAAATTAATATCTTGAGGTGTCCCCCTAATTAAATTTTTCAAATATGGGGAAAACCATATGGTATCAAATTTTTTCTAAAGACCATTTTTAAGCTAATATTTATTTTTAATAGTAAAAATTATACTCATTAAAAGTATATTAAAATGGAGAAAAAAATTAACTCTGGTTGAAATATATCTTCAGGTGCCCCAGAGTAAATGATTTTAGCAAAATACTGTATGGCATAACAGTAATTTTCTTAAATTGTTATAACATTTATACTGAATTCATCTTCATTTTTGAATATTCCATTTTTCACCTGCCAGTAGATTATATAGTACAATGTACAATGTGAATTGTACCAGATTATTTTCAGTAGTACCATATTTCCATTGCACCTTATTATTTTCAATACTGTAGTTGTGTTATATACCATATAGTTTATTTTATATACAACTCTCAGTTTATTGTGATTATACTTATTCACATCAGAATAGTCCTGAACCCATCCACCCAGCCATTTGAATTCCGTCATTTCGTTTTTTCAAGAATTTATCTGCAAAACTGAGTTTTTGTTTCGAAGCCAGGCATCTTTTTGCGAGACTCAAGTCTTGCACAAGTGAAACCAATTTGACACACCTTTCCACAGCATGTATGTGGCAAGGCAAGTTTTCAAAGTTTTTCATCTCCTTACTTTGTATTAGCTAGTCAGAGTCTTCGTCTGATAGTTTACGAGTAATTGGAGGCTCAGTAACTTCAGCACCTTGCCACCTAATCATGTCAGTATAGTCTGCAGCTCCAAAATTTAGAGGAGGAATCTTGAAAATTTTAACTAACTTTCATTTGTATTGCTGTCTTGCTTTCTTAATGCTCCTCCAAGAGATTTCTCGTTTGTGGCTTCGTTCATCGTTAAGTTGGGAAAATGTAAGCGTTTCTTTGGAGTGTGAGAGCGTAAAGTACTCCTTTTTTTTTTTTTTCCCCCCAGAGCTCCAGGAATGAGAAATTCTTTGTCATACCCTTCATCATCTGTTTCACTTTCTGTTATTGGTGGTGATACAGGAAGTACAACAGGCTCTTCTATTCTGTTTGTGCTTTGTTGATCATCGATGAAACGTTCGTGCTTACCTTTTCTTACGGTAAAAATTTTATTTCTTTTGAAATGACAGCGTCGGCAGAGCCTATAAAAATTTTTATTTTAGTATGCTGGTCTAATAAAAATGTTTCTTCTTTTCGTGGCACTTTCTTCGCTCTCACACAAACACAGTCAGAGAATGTTTTGCAGTTGCTACATGAAACATCACTTCTGGCTTTATTTCTGATTTCAGTGCATTTTAATTAATACGACAGTGTGTCTTTCCTGCATTTCATTGTGTCAGAATGAACCAGTATTTCTTTTGAAAAGCTATTGTCATTTGTTTTATGGGTAGATGTAAAACACATGGGGTTGCCATTTTTCTTCAAACAGATTTAACTTTTTTTTTTTTTTTTTACAACAATGGTTGCAATTTCATCAACTGGACGATCTTTATTAGTACAGTAGTTTGTTTAATCGTATGTCTTTCAAATAAGTAGCACTTAATCACATCTTCATTTATGGGAAGAATTCTTTCACTGAGCTCACTGAAGCTGCCAAACATAGGACAGTCTGTCAGTTTCCACATCTCAAGACATCATGACTCAATAATCAGCACTGCTTGTAAGTAAAAATAAATAAATTAAAAAAAACATTACTGTATAGCCCATACTAAGTCTGAGAAAACACTTTCTAAAATATTAATACAAGTTAGTGATAAGTCAATAACATGAAATAGCGAGCAAAGCACACACCACACATCACTCCCTCACTTGAACCTGGAAATCACTGAGGAGAAACAAACACAGACATTAGTTTCTTGTATTACACTGGGGCACTTTAAGACGTTGCTGTATAGAAAACTGCCTTTGTGTGCTTATTCTTAACAACACTGAGATATTTTTACTATAGCAAAAATATACAGTAGTGACGAAACGATTTGAAATCTATGATGAAAATCGTGAAAATATGCAGAAATTATCATTTTGTTGTGTTTCCAACGTCTTTGGGACACCTGAAGAATTTTTAAAATGCAATATGCTTTTAACATGTTTTAATAATGGCAATGTGGCACCAAAATTTCACTATTTGACATAAAATTTTGTAAATTTTGGTTTCCACCCCACCCTAGTGTTTAGGCCCCACTGCACGATCTTTACGTGGGCGGGCCAGTCTTCGTCTTGAGTTTCTTCTATTCGAGTTTGCACCTGGTTTAAAAGGGTGCAATGGCTCCTCTCACATTTGCCATTTCCTTGGGGCCAGTAGGGAGAGGAGTGGGAAATCTGGTATCCGAAGAGGGTAGCAGGATCTTCCATATTTTCCCAGTGAATTCTGGCACATTGTCGGAATGTAGTGCCTGCGGGATACCAAAATATAGAAAAGGCGTGGCGGACGAGGGCTTCAGCTACTGCTACAGCGTGATGTTCCTTAGCTGGACAGGTGACAAGGAATTTGGAGTAGCTGTCTACGAACTTGATTATGTAAACGGAAGCTGGCTTTTGGTGGTAAGGGGCCTACTACTTCCACGGCCAGAAGTTGCCAGGGTTTGTAAGCCGTCGTTCTGCCAGCGGGGCCAGAGGTGCGGGTGATGTCTTTCCTGAGGGCACAGGCCCGTCAGGCTTGAACCACTTGTTGGGCCAAGTTGGAGGGGCTTGTGGTCCAGCAGATGTCTCGAAACACCTGAAGTAATTTTTTTGTGCCCAGGTGTATTCCGAGAATGGAGATTGGTCAAGGTGTCCAGGGCAGTCTCAGGGTCGAGTACGATGTGGCCCATTTGTATGAAGAGGTGATCACCTTGTTGATGGAGTTTAGAAAAGACATGGGCTGGTATCCAGTCTGGTCGATCACGATTTCGCCATTGTTGGACTAGCTCAGACGCGGGGTGGATGGATTGTATAGGGAGCTGGGACAGAGCGTCGGCATTCGTGTGGAGGTTTCCGGGGTGGTAGAAGATTTCGTTTTGGAAATCTTCTAATGTCTCCCTCCATCTGATGAGTTGCACATTTTGGGTGTTTGATTGTCGGAGCCGTTGGAGCGACTGATGGTCGATGATGATGGTGACCTTAGTGCCAGACAGGTAGGCCCAGAAGTGCTATAGGGCCCAGACTATTCCAAGGTACTCTTGCTTGGTGGCAGCGTAGTTTTTTCAGCCTGGTGGAGGGTCCTGCTGGCACATGCGATAATGTGCTCCTGTCCTTCTTGTACTTGTGCTAGGACGGCGCTGATTGCGATGAGTGACACATCCGTGTACAGGTGAAATGGTAGGTTGTAAACAGCAAAGGTGACGATGGGGGCAGTGATTATTTTGGTGTTCAAGGTGTTGAAGGCGGTAACCCTGTCCTCCGTCCATGTAAGAGGCTTTCCCTTTCTAGTCAGGTCGTGGAGGGGCTTAGCGATGTCGGTGAAGCCCTTTACAAACCTCCAGTAATAGGAGGTTAGTCCCAGGAAAGCTCGGACTTCTGTTATGTCTTTTGGTAGAGGAAGGTCTGCGATGGCGCAGAGCTTGTCTGGATTAGGGACAATCCCTTCCTGGGAGATAATGTGCCCCAGGAAGGCAACAGAGTGTGCTGCCTGGATGCACTTGGATGGTGTAAGTTTTAACACAGCTTGTCTGATCCGCTGGAAGACTTGCTTGAGGCAATGGAGGTGGTCAGCCCAGGTCCTGCTAAAAATTATGACGTCGTCTAAGTATGCAGGGCAAGTCTCCCACGTGAGGCCACTAAGGACAGACTCCATGAGACGCGAGAAGGTGGCAGGGGCGTTACAGAGTCCAAAGGGCAGGATGTTAAACTCGCAGTGTCTCCTGTTGCTGGTGAAGAAGGCAGTTTTTTCTCTGTTGTTGGGGTGTACTGGAACCTGCCAATACCCTGACTGGAGGTCCAAGGTGGAAAACCATGATGCTCCATACAGAGAGTCAAGGGAGTCATCTATACGTGGCAGGGGCATGACGTTCTTGGCGGTAACGTCATTGAAGCATTGGTAGTCCACATAGAATCCCATTAACCCGTCTTTTTTTTTTCACTAGCACGACGGGGGAGGACCACGGGCTGGTGGAGGGTGAGATGACACCGGCATCTAACATTTCCTGGACCTGCCGGTCCTCCTCAGCTCGCTGTTTTTTTTTTTTTTTGCGAGATGGTTAGCGAATTAGTGGTCCCTCGGTGTGGATCTCGTGGGTCAGGACAGTGGTGGGGCCTATATCAGTTGGTCCTGATGCAAATAGGTCCTGAAAGCCCAGGAGCAGGTGGCATAGGCTGTCCGTTTTGTGGGGAGAGAGATGGGAGGGCAAGGGGGGGAAGGGGGTGGGAGTGGAAGGGGGTGTGCAGGGCTCTGCCTCCTCCATTTCTCCCATGACTAGCCCCTTTGGTAGGGTAAAGGGGGTGGTGGAGAGGTTAGCGATGTGCACCATATTGCGGTGGGGAGGGAGGAAGGGAGGGGGGAGGCAGGAGGAAAGGGTTCCGGGGGGTAAGGAGGGGGAGAAAAGAATGGGGGTTCCTGACAGCCTGTTTAGTTGCAACCAGGCCTCATGATGAGGGGGAATGGTGAGGGTGGAGGCGATGGTAGTGGGGAATGTGAGGGTGGGGGAGGGGGCAGGAAGAGGAACAAGGGGTCAGGAACCCCAGGGGGCGAGGGGTGGGGACCGGGCCCAGAGGGGGAGGGGTGCACGTGCAGATGGGCTGGGGGCTGGAGTCCGGAGGTTTGTTAAACTGGAGTCACTGCCCATGGCAGTCGATGCTTGTCCGGAGCTTTGAAGACGTTCCAGCCCCAGGTATCCATCATACGCACGACAAGAGGAGTCAAAAATGATGAAGGGGTGTAGTGCAGAGATGTTTTAGTGCGTGTCTGCCTGTAGGGCTTGCGTTTCCCCACGTATGGGCAGGGAGCCATCCCTCACGTCCACAAGGTGAGCTGAGGTGGGGAAAAGCAGGCCGGGGGTCAAACGGTGACGGGGGTAAAAATGACTGTATAGGCAGGATCTAGTTGCTCCCGTATCGACTAGCAGCCTCGCCTTTACCTCATTCAGTCTCATCTTGTTGTAGACTGGGGGGCGGTATTTCTGTGAGGTGGCCCCCGCCACCGTGGGGAGGTGCGGGGGTGATCCTAAAAATCCCGCTGCTGTGGTGTATCGTCGTCCTCAGGCTCCGTTCCCCTGGGGTCTAAGTGGTTGTCTGTGGCGGGGTCGCCCTCGATGCCCTTATCATCTAGGACCGAGATCTTACGGTGTCCCTGGGTAGTGGATTTCCTTCGAGCCGCTTTCAGTTGTTCTCTGATGTCGTGGAGAGGGCATCTGTTGCCACATGCGGTGAACTCCCATGGGTTGATGGAAATCCAATTGGTGTCTCTTGTGTCAGGGCACTTGCGTGAGGGGTGGGCCTAGGGGATGGAGGGCGTTGATTGCTGGACTGGAGGTGAGCGAGAGGAGCGTGGTGGCGCTGCTTTTTGTGTGGGGAATCTGCTTACAGCACCAGTCTGCTGTGGGGTAGTACGGGCAGCCAGGAGGCGACATACGAGCTGGATATCTTGATCCAGGTCTCTCGTTGGGTCATGGATTGTGAAGTGCTCCCTGATAGCACTAGGGAGAATCCTGACCAGGGAATTAAAAACATGTTGTTCCCGGGTTTCCTCGTTGCATCCCGGGTATGCGGCGGTGACGAGTTGTCGGGCCTGGACGAGTGTGTCGTCGAGGTTTCCATCATAGGTGAGGGAGTTGAGCTGTCCTAGCACTAGGACTTTCCCTAGTGAGGGGGTGACTGCCTGAGTCCTAAGTTTGGTGAATTCTGCCCATATTAACTCTGGGACGATCTTGGGTGCAATTGTGGCTACTGCTTTGCCCAGAACTGGTAGCATTACTGCTATTTTCTGTCTGTCTGTCTTGAAGCCTATGTCTAGCAGTGGTTTTACTGTTTCCAAGTATGTGTGGATGTCATATCGTTCAGGGTCGAATTTAGGTATCTGGACGTGTGGTTTTGTCGCCATTTTGCCGAAGTTTCCCTCGTTCCCCTGTTGCCACCCACCAGGTCAAGAACCACCGCTGGTCACCAGTGTTATGCTGCGTGTGTAAAGGTGCGACTTCTCGTCCTTCAGACACGGAGCCTGGAGTGAGGTTCTCTTTCTAGATCGGGTTGGGCTCTTTTAAGGCATTCAGTGGAACAGGACATAAAACTCAAGGCAACAACCTTACACGTATATTACCACAAATTACAATACTGTTACAATATACATGGCACACTTTACAAGAAAATAAGGTCACACACAGATAGACAGGGCTGAAGGACTCAGCGACAGAAGAGTGTGACTGGGGCTTGCTGTAGAGTGAGGCCCGGTGGTAGTGGAGGGCCCAGGCCAGTGGCCTGCGTTGAGTGGCCCTGGGGTCGTCGAGGTGTTCGGGTCCTTCGTCAGGAGGCCGGCTTGTCAATGTCTCGTCCAGGAGTGGCCAGAGGGCTGTGGTAAGGGGGGAGGGTGCTCTTCCGCAGGGGTATGGGGGCTCAGGCCTAGGGGCTGGGCCCAAACAGGGAGAGTAGGCACACATGCCTGTGCTTACCCTGCCAGATAGGAGGTCGTCACGTGGGGCTAGGGAGGTCATGTCCTGGGGTCCTGGGGACATCTCGGTCTCGGCTGGTCCTTGGGCTGCGGTCTTGCTGCTGAGCCTCCATCAGGTGTGGGCTGCGGCAGCTCGGTACAGCAGAGTCCGACAGGGGTTGGGACTGCCGGGAGTCGTGGGAGAGATCTAGAACTCCACACACTAGGGGTCCTTGCCAGGCCATCTCTAACTGCTGGTCAAGGGGAAGGGTGTCCCTGTGGGGAGAGAGGGGGAGGGTACTTGTTGTTACCCTTTCTTTTTGTTCTTTTGGTGGAGCGGCAAGGTGGCCGTCACCTTTCCTCCTTTTGTGGAGTTAGAGCAGGGGTGGCTAATGTCCATCTCCTCCCTGTGTGTGGCAAGGTGGCCATCACCTGACCTCCTTTTCTGGAGTTAGAGCGAGGGCGGCTGGTATCTGTCTCCTCCCCGTGTGCGGCAAGGTGGCTGTCACTTGTCATCCTTTTGTGGAGTTAGAGCGAGGGCAGCTTGTGTGTGTCTCCTCCCCATGTGTGGCAAGGTGGCCGTCACCCAGTGTGAGTGAGTGCTGCAAGGTGGCCATCATTTGACCTCCTTTTGTGGAGTTAGAGCGAGGGCGGCTGGTGTCTGTCTCCTCCCTGTGTGCGGCAAGGTGGCCATCACCCGGTGTGAGTAAGTGCAGCAAGGTGCCCGTCACTTGACCTCCTTTTGTGGAGTTAGAGCGAGGGCGGCAAAGTGGCCGTCTCCTCCCCGTATGCAGCAAGGTGGCCGTCTCCTCCCCGTATGCGGCAAGGTGGCCGTCTCCTCCCCGTATGCGGCAAGGTGGCTGTCTCCTCCCCGTATGCGGCAAGGTGGCCGTCACCTGGTATGGCTGAGGGAGGGAAGCAGCAAGTGGGCAGCTGGTGACTGACTCCGGGGTTCTGTCTGGGGCTGAAGAATTAGCCCTACCCTGATCCTGGCAATGACTAGTCCGGTGGAGGTGTAATTTGCTGTGACTGTAACCTCTGCGGCAAGTTACCTGAGTGCGAGAGGGGTGTGCGGGAGAGACACAGGTTCGCCCATCTTGTACGGAGCCCGCGCAGCTCATTTCCGCTCTCTGGGTATCTCCTCCTGGGGTGCGTGTCTCGCCCAGGTAGTGTTGATGGGGAGCTTCGGTGTTTCGCCACGTATTGTTGCTCTGCATTTCAAGAGTGATAAATCTGGTAGTAGGGAAGTGAAAGATAAAAATGGCAGATTGCTGGTGGAGAAGGGAGAAAAAGTGAGCAGATGGAGGGAAACACTTTAAGGAATTATTAAACATAGAAAATGAAGTATTACGAGTATAAGTGGCTAGGAAATGGCTGGGACGAGGAGGGAGATGAGAAGGGAGGAAGAGGTCGGTAAGGTGGATGGAAGTACAATAGTGGAAACAATGAATATAGTCAAGTGGGATAATTCCCAGGAATTGATGGAGTGTGTGATGAAATGCTGAACCACAAGTGAGAGATAGTGGTAGAATGGTTATGGAAAATGTGCAGATTGGCCTGGGAAGATGGTAGAGCCCAGGAGGATTGGAAGTCAGGTATAATTATTCCCCTGTAGAAAGGGAAAGAGGAAAAAGCAGTGTGTGGTAATCATAGGGGCATTGTCTTCATAGTGTGATGGGAAAAGTATATGGTAGGATACTTAATGACAGAGTTAAGGAAATAACAGAGGAATTACCAGTACAGTAGTTGGAGAAGAACAGAGAGGTTTCAGGAAAGGAAGAGGTTGTGTAGTTCAGACATCCATCTTATGGTGTTCTGTGGACAAGTTTCTAGAGAAAGGAAAGAAGTTGTTTGCTGCCATCATGGATTTGGAGGAAGCATATGACACTGCTTATAGACAAGGAATCATTTAGTGTATAAAGGCTTCATCATGCTTGCATATGTCGGCCTTGGTCACCTAGTGGCGGCTCTCTTGTTCCTTTCTCTACACCTATTTAATTTTAATGGCAAGAAAAGGAATGTGGAAAATATTAAAAATATATGGGGTGAATGGGAAATTGTTGAATGCCTTGAAGAGTATGTATGAGGGCACTATGGCTGCAGTGTGTGTGTGGATGGTGAACTGAGTACATTTTTGTGTCTGAAGGCTGGATTGAAACAGGGATGTGTCATGTCTCCATGGTTATTCAGTTTGTATATGGATGGAATTATACAAGAGAAACATGGTAGGGTAGTGGATCAGCATTTGGAAACTTCCACTTCTGTTGTTTGCAGATGCTGCTGTATTGTTAAGTGTAGATGAAGGGGAACTGCAGGGCTTGGTGAATGAGTTCAGGAAAGTATGTAAGAAATGGAATTTAAAGGTGAATGTAGGGAAAGTAAAATTGTGGTCATCGAGAAAAATCGTAATCACTGAATGTACAGGGAGGCTGGATACTGAAGAGATGGAAAATATGAGTCATTTAAATGTTAGTTAATGTGATGAGTAAGGATGGTAGCTTAGAGGATGAAGTGCTTGAAAGGGCACAGCAGGGATGAAAGGTTACTGGTTCATTGAAATTAGTGACAAGAAATAGGGAAGTGAGCATGGAAGTCAAAAAGTTTCTGCATAACATTGTGATCCCCATTGTAATGTTTGAATGTGAAGTTTGGACCTTTTTGGAAGAACTCAAGTCAAGCGTGAGAGTAGTAACAATGAGCTATTTAAGAGGAGCATGTGGAGTTACGTGAAGAGACAGATTGACAAGTAAGGAAATGAAGGAGCATTGTGGTGTGGATGTTGATGTCACAGAAAACGTTAGGAGAAATACATCGAGGTGGTTTGGTCATGTGGAGAGGATGGAGAGTGAGAGACTAACTAGGAGAGTATGTTAGAGTTGTGGAGGGGGGGAGAGGGAGGGAGAGACCGAGGATGACATGGAGGGATGGAGTAGAGAGATAAATGAGAGGGGAGTGTAAGTTGCAGTGAGGGCAGCAAAATGGCAGGGGACAGGACGTTTTCATTTTTGAAGGCTGCAACGTGCTTGCATGTGTCGGCCTTTGTCACCTAACGGCGGCTTTCCCTGCTGCTCGATCTCTGGCAGCCTTCCTGTTCAGTCCCTTATCCATGACGTCAAACTTAATGACTCATTCCACATCTTTTTCAGTCTATCCCTTGCAACCCCACCCCCGATATTAATGCTTCTCACTTTCCACACCCAATTATCATCCCCCATCCTCTCCACATGCCCAAACCACCTCAATCTGCTTCTCCTTATCACAGCACCAATACACTCGAGTTCCATCCTACCTCTCAACTCTTCCATCGTAAACCCAGCCCCTCGCCCCCCAGGCCTTGCACACAGGGACACGCTGCACATCCACCTAATCATTGTCATTTCTGTACTTTTGAGCCTGCGAATTTCCTCCTCCTTTACTGTCCAGGTCTCACCATCATACAGCATTACACTCCTAACACTTGCTGCATACAAAGATCCGTTAGCATTTAGGGAGAGCCCTCTCAATGCCAGGAGAGGCAACAGCTCCCTGAACTTCCTCCAACCACTTCTCACCCTAGCCACAGAGCTAGCTCCAGCCCCACCACCAGCACATACCATACCATCTCTCCACTTCCTAAATCATTCCTCCACCTCCCTTTCATTCTCTGCAATCAACCCAAATCATCAGTATACAACATCTCCCACGGGAGTCCATTTCTGAAGCCACGTGAGAGGGCTTCAAGTACCATGATACACAACATGGGACTCAAAACTAACCCCTGATGCACACCAACATTCATGGGAAAGTCATCACTCAAATCTCCATTCACTCTTACCTGGGTGCAAGCACCCACATACATGGCCATAACCAGCCATTCATCCATCTCATGCTTTCTCATTGCCCACTTCACCACCTCACTAGGGACTCTGTCAAAAGCCTTCTCCAAATCAACAAAAACAAAATACAGTTCCCTTTTTTTTCCTGTATATTTTTCCTGAAGCTGCTGAACAATGAATATGGCATCAGAGGTCCCCCTGCCTGGCATAAACCCAAACTGCATCTCATCAGCACTCTTTCTCTAATCATACCTTGTAAAACTCTCCATTACCCTCATTTTCTGGTCTAAAAGCTTTATACCTCTATAATTTCCTCTTTGCAGGAGATCACCCTTCCCCTTGTACACATTTACAATTACACTCTTCAGCCAAGCTTCTGGGACAGCACACTCATATATAATCATATTTATCAGGTCAGTGACTAACCTTATTCCTGTATCTCCTGAGGAGTGAGGTTAGTCTATCTATCTATCTATTGCCAGATGCCTCAATCCCGCAAGGGGTGGCCACAAACAAATCGCCTCCGTCACTCTGTCCCCTGCCATTTCACTACTACGCTCCCAACTCACACCCCCCTCTCTCATATACCTCTCCACTCCATCCCTCCATCTCATCCTCAGCCTCCCCCTCCCTCTCGCCCCCTCCACCTCACTCACATACACTCTCCTCGTCAATCTTTCACTCTCCATCCTCTCCACATGCCCAGACCACCTTAACGTGCTTCTCCTAACGCTTCCCATCACGTCCTCAAGCACACCACAACGCTCCTTCACTTCCTCATTTGTTAGTCTGTCTCTCCATGTGACTCCACATGCTCCTCTCAAATAACTCATTTCCACTGCTCTCACTCTTGACTTCTGTCCTTCCAACAGGGTCCAAGCTTCACTTCCATATGTCAGAGTTGGTATCACAATACTGTCATGTAACAACTTTTTCACTTCCATGCTCACCTCCCTGTTTCTTATCACTGCTTTCAACGAACCAGCAACCTTCCTTCCCTGCTGTACCCTTTCGAGCACTTCACCCTCCAGACTACCATCCGTACTCATCACACTACCCAAGTACTTAAATTCACTCACATTCTCCATTTCCTTCCCATCCAATCTCACTGTACACTCACTGGCTTCACTTCTCTCGAAGACCATCACTTTACTCTTCCCCACATTCACCTTTAGATTCCGTTTCTTACACACTCTCCCAAACTCATCTACCAAGCCTTGCAGCTCCCCTTCGTCTTCACTCAACAACACAGTATCATCTGCAAACAACAGTACAGGTAGTTTCCAAACGCTGCCCTCTCTCACTAGGGCCGCTCCAGCATCCACTGCCCGACCTTGTATCCCTTTTATAACCCTATCCATATACAGATTGAACAACCATGGAGACATGACACATCCTTGTTTCAATCCAACCTTCAAATGGAAAGATTCACTCAGTTTGCCATCCACATGCACTGCAGCCTTAGCACCCTCATACATACTCTTCACTGCCTTCAACAACTTCCCATCCACTCCATATATTCTTAATACCTTCCACAAACCTTGTCTATCCACCCTGTCATATGCTTTCTCCAGATCCATGAAGGCTGCATACAACTTCTTGCCCTTCTCTAGAAACTTTTCCACTACGGATCTAAGAATGAATATCTGGTCTACAGAACCTCTTCCCTTCCTAAAACCTCCTTGTTCTTCTCCAACTAATTCCTCAGTAATTTCCCTAACTCTGTCAATAAGTATCCTACCATATATTTTTCCTATTACACTGAGAAGGCAAATGCCCCTATGATTACCACACACTGCTTTTTCCCCTTTTCCTTTGTACAGAGGAATAATTATACCTGACTTCCAATCCTCCGGGACTCTACCCTCCTCCCAAGCCAATCTGCACACCTTCCACATCCATTCTATTACTATCTCTCCCCCATGCTTCAGCATTTCACCACACACTCCATCAATTCCTGGGGCTTTCCCCATTTTAACTTTCTTCATTGCTTCCACCACTTCCACACATCCTCTGGCACTCCTAAACAACCCTGTTCATCACTCACTAGGACTTCTGATATCTCTCTTACTTTCTCTATAATACTTCTTCCATATACCTTCCCTACAACACTCAATAAACTTATGCCACGATAATTCTTGCACTCACTTCGCTCACCTTTATCTTTGTACAGTGATACAATCACAGCCTTTTTCCACTCTGCTGGCACAGTTCCACTCATCCATGCCTTCTTATATATCTCTTGATAGGAGGTTAGTCACTGACTGATTATATATTACAACGTGGAGGCAATTTGTTTGTGTCCACCCCTTGCGGGATTAAGGCTCTGACTGTTGGTAGATAGATAGTTTGTCTCCCTTTCATTCCATTTCATGCATGCAAGGCCATTGAAATGCCATTGCTATCGCAATATTAAGTGGAGTGAAACATTTTTTTGTGAAATACTGAAACTTGTGACTGAAATCCATCCATCCATCTATCATCCAATCCTATGTCGCCCCATGAGGAGTGTAGGAACCCGGGGCTAGGCATGTTAGTCCTGACATTTAAGATGAGAATGATCTCATGTCTACCAAAGATGCTACCCCTAGTGGATAATGTGGTGCAACTGAGGGTGCTGATGGCAAGCCTTTCTTTTTTATTTATTTTTTCTCTTTTTTAAATTTATTTTATTTTTATTTTATTTATTTATTTATCTGATTATTTTTTTATTATTTTTTTGAGAATCAGTGGATTGGAATGAAATGGATCTGGACAGCCTGTGGAATGCATATAAGGACTGCTTAGTTAGGAATGCTAAAGCTGTGTGTGATGTGGCAAGAGTAACAACAAAGAAGAAAGGTACAGCATGATGGGATGATGAGGTTAAGAGAGCAGTGGAGGAAAAGAGGAAGAAGTGGCTGAAGTGGTTACAGAACAGGGGCTCAGCTGAAATAAGAACTGAATATATTGAGAGCAAGAAGCACGTAAAGAGACTAGTGAAGAGAAAAAAGAAAGAGGTAAATGATGATCTAGGAAGAAAGATGAATGCAAACTTCTCTGAAAATAGGAAGTTATTCTGGAAAGAGGTGCAGAAATGTAGAAGTGAAACCAGAAAGAAATGTGAAGGATGTAGGTGGTAGATTATTAACCCAAGGGGTTGAAGTAAGGACCAGATGGAAAGAATATTTTGAAAGCCTGATGAATAGGAACATAAAGAGCATAGCAGCTGTAAACATGATTGGTTTTGGGGGTGTGCAGAGAAAGAACACAGTGCCAAGAGATGTGACACTTCCACAGGTGAAGAGTGCTGTGAAGTGGCTGAAAAATGGGAAACCAGCTGGGGTTAATGAGGTGTATGCAGATATGATTAAGTGTAGTGGAGAGAGTGGAATGAAGTGCTTGTTGGAGATATATAAGAAGGCATGGATGAGTGGAACTGTGCCAGCAGAGTGGAAAAAGGCTGTGATTGTATCACTGTACAAAAATAAAGGTGAGCGAAGTGAGTGCAAGAATTATCGTGGCATAAGTTTATTGAGTGTTGTAGGGAAGGTATATGGAAGAATTATTATAGAGAAAGTAAGAGAGATATCAGAAGTCCTAGTGAGTGATGAACAGGGTTGTTTAGGAGTGCCAGAGGATGTGTGGATCAAATATTTGCAATGAGACAGATAGCAGAGAAGGCTTGTGAGAAGGACCATAAGGTGTTTATGTCATTCATGGATCTTGAAAAAGCATATGACAAAGTAGGCAGAGAAGGATTGTGGAATGTTTTGCGCATGTACAGTGTAGATGGTAAGTTGCTAGGTGCCGTCAAGGGTTTTTATGATGGTGGTGAAGCATGTGTAAGGGTAAATAGGCATCTAAGTGAATGGTTCACGATCGGTGTGGGCGTGCGGCAAGGTTGTGTGATGTCCCCATAGTTGTTCAGTATATATATATGGATGGGGTGATGAGAGAAGTCAAAACACGAGTAATGGAGAGAGGAATGGCATTGGTATTGAATGGTGATGGATGGAAAATCTCAGATTTGTTGTATGATGATGATGCAGTACTGCTTGCAAATACCAGAGAAGAACTTGGTAGACTAGTGCAGTTTTGCTGATGTCTGTGAGTGTCGTGCCCTGAGAGTAAATGTAGAAAAGAGTAAAGTGATGGTTATTGAGAGAGAAGGTGACTCCCAGTGCGATGTCACAGTGAATAGAAAGAGACTGGAATTAGTGGGAGAGTTCAAATACCTGGGTACAGTGCTAGAAAAGAGAGGAAAATGTGCAAAAGAAGTTGAAACTAGAGTGACACAAGGAAGGAAAATAGCTGATGCTATGAAGGCCTTGATAAGAAACAGAGGCTTGAGTATTACAGCTGCATGAGGCTTACATGAAGGAGTGTTAGTGCCAACTTTAACATATGGATGTGAGACTATGGTGTGATGTGAAAATGAAATGTCAAGAGAAAGAGCAGTGGAGATGGGACTGCTGAGGAATGTATGTGGAGTACAGAGGGTGGATAGGATACAAAATAATGTGATTCGTGAAAGATGTGGAGTGAGGAAGTCGGTGGACACCAGAATCGAAGAGAGTGTACTGAGATGTTATGGTCATGTGGAGAGAATGGATAACAATAGAGTGGTGTAAAAGGTATATCTGAGCGAATTTGAGGGAGGGAGGAGGCGAGGTAGGCCAAGGAGAAGGTGGAGAGATATGGTGTATGAGTGTGTGGGGAAGAGAGGTTTGGAAGTCGGTGAGGCTAGGGAACTGACAAGAGATCGAGCTGGCTGGATGAATGTTGTGAGGAGAAGTGCGTGATCAGGGATTTTGGCATGCCTTTTATTGTGGCAGTGTCCGGATTGACTCTGTCAGATACGTTTACGTGAAGCTACAAAACATGGTGAATGTTTATGGTGTATCCGATAGAGCCAGGATTCTGGGGGCTTGAATGATGAGTGAATGGAAGCATGGCCCATTGGATTGGGCAAATTTGGGTTATCTGGATTTTGCTACTCCTCACCCTGCCGTAGGGTGGGAAAGGAGGTCCAGATGATGATGATATTATAAGTTATGTGATTCTTGTCCTCCACTCTATCCCCATTGAACCTATGTAATATTGACCTTGGTGTACAATAAATCATCATACAATGAATTTTCACTTGATGTAATCCTATCACATTCCGACACGTGACTTTGTAATGCATCCTTGAATGACAGGCTTGAGGAAGTTAAGATTCTTAAGAGGAAAGATGGGATGTACAGAAAGATGAATGTACAGTAATCCCCTTTTTTATCCAACACTACATCACCCAACAAACGTCACCATAAATGACCTGCATAGTAATGCAAACATCCTTGCCAGTACATTTGCCAGAAATTTTTCCTTAGAGGAAGTCAGCCAGGACATCCCTGTACTAGAACTTGACTCTCCCGAAATTACTTCACTTAAGATACTGACTAGATACGTAAAATCCATCTGCAACAATTTACCAACCAACAAAGCTCCAAGTCGTGGTGGAATTCCTCCAGTTGTTTTGAGAAAGTGTTCTCCAGGACTTGCTTCTGTTCTAGCTAAAGTACAGTATTCAGACTATGCATACGTACTTCTTCATTTGCAAATTCTTGGAAGGAAGCCAATATCCACCCAAATCCAAAGAAAGGAAGTTCCTCTGAGCCCTCTGATTACAGACCAATAGCCATCATAGCTTTTCTTGGTAAAGCACTTGAGATTGTAATTAGTAAGCACACAGTTAAACAACTCGAATCCAACATCTTGATTAGTGATAGTATGGTTTTTGCCATAAAAGATCCACTGTTGATATACTCAGTCTCTTGACTCATTCCATTTATCAGTCAGTTGACAGAGTGTGGCCCCATTCCCTGCTATCCAAACTTCCTTGCTATGGTCTATCATCTTTAGTTCCTCCAGTTTCCTCATATACCTCGGCAACAGAAAGATAAGAGCAACAATAGATGATGTATATTCCAGTTTCCACTATGTTAATGCTGATGTGCCACAAGGATTAGTTCTGGCTCCAACCCTATTCCTGATTCATATTGATGATCTCTTAAGTCACCTATAATCCCATCCATTCATATGCAGGTGACTCAACACTTCACAGTTCATTCATACTTAAACACCCATTCACAAAGTTTAGTATCTCAAACTTGCAACTCAGCACAGCAATTTCCATTAATCAAGACTTGCCTATGATCACTGAATGGGGACAAAACAACATTGTCCCATTTAATGCTAAGAAAACCAAATATATACAATTTACTAATAGACAGATATTCCCTGATTACTATACAGTAATCCCTCCAAGATCCTACGTCATAGAGCCCAAGCAACGTCCGGAACTTGGTCTTGTCCGGGACTTGGGAAAAATGCCCCTGGCCATGTACTTATAGACCCCCAACCCAACCTAACTTTGAAAGCTACCTAAATTACTCTCTACTGGACATGCACAGCATCTATTTAAGACCCTATTCACACAAATAAGGGACAGAAACCATAAAATAAATGAAAAGGAACCAGAGAATGGGAAATTAGAAGTGAGTAAAGAAAATATTTAGCTGTGTACAGGGACTTATGACACGTACGTGGCTGTCGAAAAGATTAACCCACCTCCTCTATGGCTGTGACGATGGTGAAGGTGCACTTAAAGCATGAACAGTAATCCAGTGTTGTGCTGCACTTATTCCTTTGCACTGTGAATTAAAATCGTTTAACACTGCACATTCTGTTCTTGCTTGCGCCATGCCAGTGTTGCACTCTGCACTTAATCCTTTGCACTCTGAATTCTAATTTCTTAACACTGCACAACACTGTAAATTCCCATGTGGTCTAGTGGCAAGGTATTGCAGTTTATTCATTGTCAGAGCAAGCACATGGGCAGCCATGGCGACGAGAGTGCAGTCACAACAGTAGGTAGGCGGGAAATGGGGAAAATGCAGGGGCGCTCTAGCGGATGTCACTGGAACTACATGCCAAAACACAGCTGTTCGTTACCACGTGGCAAATTTAGAGTAGTGATGAATCTCTCTCTCTCTCTCTCTCTCTCTCTCTCTCTCTCTCTCTCTCTCT
>JAGKTI010009667.1:17813-30385 GCA_018397915.1 Birgus latro
CTCTCTCTCTCTCTCTCTCTCTCTCTCTCTCTCTCATTTTTTTTTTTTTTTTTACCCAAGCCCAAAATGTCTGGGACTTTGGTGTCCAGGTCTTAAAGGGATTACTTACCTTCAGTGGTACAAATAAGCCAATCTCTAAAAGTGTTGAAATTCTTGGTGTTTTACCTAACAAGTTAGATCACTTGCTAAAACTGCTTCAGTGAAACTTAGATTGTTGTAAAGAGTCCGTAACTACTTCTCTGACGAGCAGTTAGCAGTAGTTTACAAGAGACTGGTGCACACTCAGATGAAATATTGCTCACCCTTGTGGAGAGGTAGCACTAGAACAGCTAAACAAAATTCAGCCCAAAGCTGTTAGAACTATTAACCCTATCAGGTTTCTGAGCTGGGCAGATTATGTCTGTGCTAGAGTCAGCTACGCTCACACTGACTCACATCTTTGCGGTGCAATATTTTTCTTTGATCTCTCTTTATAAGTACACTTTTCATGATAGAATGTTGGTTTTGGTGTTATTTTAAAGCTGAATAGTTGTACTTTATCGTAGTATGTTCAAAAAAGAACAAAGAAATTAAAATGTTAAAATGACTAGTTGAAGTTAGGTGAAAAGCAATAATTTTATTCCTTGCTGTAGAAAAATATTCTGCAAAAAAAACTAATAAAGGTATGTAAATTTGGTGTAAGCCATGCAAAACTACAATAAATTACCTTTACAGTGATATATAGATTATAGTAATTTTTGCATTTTATTGCATGCTAAAGCAAAAGGAAAGATGTATAATTTTATTTTAGTCTCGGCATATTCACTTCGCAATCTTTTTCTTTGATTGGTCAGTGTAAATACACTTTTTATGATAGGATTCAGGTTGTGGTGTTATTTTGAAACTAAATAGTTGTACTTTAATCATAGTATGTTCAAAAAAGGAAAACAAAGAAAATAAAAAGTCTAAGCGACGAGTTGAAGTTAGGCTATCTATCTATATACCTAGGCTGCTTCCCCCTGGAAAAGGGAGGTAGCCGAGACAGGTCAACACACTACCAATTTACTCATCCACTCATACACATTCATTCGCATCTTAGCCCCAAAGGAGAGAAGGGACAGATCCTCACCGCACCACACCGCACGAGGGTCAACCACACAGTGCAGTCAGTGACATCCACAGCAGGGCCCAACAGCAAAGCTGGTTTACCCCTGCCACATCATAATGGACCCATCCCCTTACCCGCATCTGACCTGGTCAGCTGATCAGACAAAATGCGGGAGAATATCCCCTCAGGGCTGCGTCATCATTTATTCATTCACAATTTCCCTCCATTCATTTCTATCACGCACAGCCACTCTTCCTTGCTCAACGGACAACCCTCTCGCATCCAACGCTCTCTTCACACTGTCCATCCATCCTATTTGTGTTCTTCCTCTCAGCCTTACACCTCTCACATCAGATCTAGTTATCTTTTTCATCAATCGCTCATTTTCCATTCTCTCCATATGCCCAAACCATCGCAACACCCTCTGCTCAACTCAATCAGCCATCTCCCGAACAATTCCAGTTCTCCTTCGCACTTCATCATTTCTCACTCGATCCATACAGGTCGCTCCACACATACTCCTCAGACACCTCATCTCCATTACATTCAAACTTTTCCTTTCTGCTACACCCATATTCCATGTTTCAGCCCCATATAATGCAGTCGGTACCACAATACCCTCATACAGCCTTCTCTTTACATCCATTCTGAGTAAACGACATCTAAACACTTTTTTCATTCCTCCCAGCACCTTTCCAACTTCATTCATTCTAAACTTCACTTCTGCATCTATTCTTCCATCCACAGCAACATGTGACCCTAAATACTTAAAACACTCAACCTCCTCAAGCAACTCACCATTCAAAACTACTGTATATTCATCATCCTACCATCTGCCAGCCTCGTACACTTCATCACTTTACTCTTATTCTCATTTATTTTCAGTTTCCTCCTTTCGCACACCCATCCAAACTCCTCTACCAACTGTCTCAATCTCTCCTCTGAATCAGCCACCAGTGCAGTATCATCTGCAAACAGCAGCTGCTTCAGATTCCACTCTCTACCATCATTCATCAGACTCAGTCCTCCACCTAACACTCTTGCATTCACCTCCCTTACAACACCATCCATATAAATATTAAACAACCAAGATGACATCACACATCCCTGCTGCAGCCCCACTCTCACGGGAAACCAATCTCTCACAATTTCCCACTCTTACACATGCTCTACTATTTACATAAAAGCTTTTCACTCCTTTTAGTAACCTGCCATCAAGCCCATACAATCTTAAACATTCCACAAAGCCTCCCTATCAATTCTATCATATGCTTTCTCTAAATCCATGAATGCCCAAAACACATCCTTACCTTTCACTAAATACTTTTCACACACCTGTCTTACAGCGAACACCAGATCCACACATCCCCTCCCTCTCCTAAAGCCACACTGCTCATCACCAATCACTCCCTCTGTACCCTCTCTAACTCTCTTAATTAACACTCTGCCATACACCTTACCTACAACACTCAACAGACTTATACCTCTAAAGCTAGTACATTCATACTTATCACCCTTACCTTTATACAATGGGACCACACAAGCACTTGCCCAGTCAATTGGCACCATACCTTTCACAAAGCACACATTCAACAGCCTTACTAACCAGTCAACAATAGTCGCTCCACCACCTTTCAGGCATTCCACAGCACACCCATCCATACCTGCAGCTTTCCCTGTTTTCATATACTTTACTGCCTCTTGCACTTCCTCCATCGTGATCAAAGATTCATTCATCTCTCCTAGCACATCTATTCCTTGCACCCTTCCATCTGCCACAATCTCAGCCTCCCTTTCCTCCTCTACATTTAACAGTCTTTCAAAATACACCACCCATCTCTTCCTTACTGCATCCATCTCAATTAACATCCTTCCATCCTCTGCTTTTACTCGCTTCTCCTTCCCAGACTCTCCCTTTCGCACCCTTTTCACCTCCTTCCAAAACATTTTCTTATTCTGTTGAAAATTTTCAGTCAATCGCATACCCCACCTCTCATATGCTGCCACTTTAGCATCACGCACAACCCTTCTCGCTCTATTCCTCTTTTCCGTATACCTCTCATATGACACCTCATCCTTCCTCTGCAACCACACTTCATATGCATGTCTCTTCTCAGCCGCAGCCATACTTACTTCCTCGCACCACCACTCACTCTCCTCTCTTACACCACCACCCACTCGTCTCACACCACACACCTTTTCTGCATGCCCCACCACAGCACTCTTAAACAACTGCCATTCCTCCTCCTCACTGCCACTCTCCTGATCTTTCACTGCATTCCACTTATCTCTCAATTTCTCCTGATACACTATCATTTTCTCTCTTTTATTCAACTCACTCACTTTCAAAACCTCCCTGCCACACCTAACTCTCCTAGCTTTCACCCATCTCTTACTTACTCTCAACTTTCCCTCCACCAGGTAGTGGTCAGACATACCTCCACCCTCCCCTCTCAAAACTCTCACATCCAAAAATCTTCCTATTACATTCCTGGACACAACCACATAGTCCATCAGTGCTCTGTCAACAACCCTTCCACACTCCTGTCTCACCCATGCATACTTATAAATATCTTTCTTCTCAAACAAGGTATTCCCAGTCACCATCTCTCGCTCAACACACACACCTATCATTCGTTCCCCATTTTCGTTTCTTCCAGGCACACCATGCATACCAACTACACCTTCAGCTGCTACATTTCCCACTCTAGCATTCAGATCCCCCATCATTACCACATTCACATTTGCTCCAAAGCTCTGCAAACACTCATCAACATCATTCCAGAAAGGCTCCTTCTCTTTTTCATCCCTTTCACTACCAGGCCCATATGCATTCACAGATACCCACAACTCACGTTCAAATTTCGCTTTCACCCACGTCAGTCTCGATGACACCTCCTTCCATTCAATCACACACTGCTGTACTTCCGGGCTCACTAACAAGGCCACGCCTTCTTTTGCCATTCCCCTATCAACACCTGACAATCTTCCATTCACACTTCCAAAAAACAAAAATTTTATACCTTGCTGTTGAAAAATATTCACCAAGAATAAAATGATACAGAAACAAAGCCATGAGTCAGACCAGCTGTACAGTACCCGCCACACATAAAGCAACCATTCTGTGACGTCACACTCGTCACTTTGTTATGACGCTTAAACGTGATTTACTCGTATGGTGAATATTTTACAAAAGTTTCTTAAAATTATGAGTAAAAGCATCATTGGAACCTCTGAGGTTGGATTTGAAATGACAATCAAAATCGTCATCAGAATCTCAAAGGGTAGTTGTAGTAGTTGTTCCCTAGGCAGTCTGGCCAAACAGCCCTGAGTCCCTAAGGAAGGACATGGCCGAGACCGGGCTGTCAGGGGGAAAATGATAATGTAGCTGTGAATGCTAGGAATAACTTTCGAGTCGATTATCATGAGAGAATCGACTTGTGAAATCAAGTAGCGATTTCACTTTTATGCTGGCTTACTTTGCCAATTCTCTAGAGTCGAGAATTTATAAACTTTCTCAACAGTACACAGCAGAGAATAAATGCTCAAGAAGGCTATATTACTGTACTTTTGGCCTCTGAGAAAGTTAGTTTCTCCCCTTAACATTCAAAAAATAATAATAATAATAATAATAATAGTAAACAGGATCTTGGCTGAGCCAAACTCCTATCTGGCACAACGGATTTAAGAATTAATACCAAGAGCTGGCCTAAGTACCAGTCGTGATTAATATAAGTAGTTGTGCTAACTTGGAGCAGCAAAAGTGTACTAAACATGTGGGGAAATCAAACACAACTGTTACATTTAACAAAGCTCAAGAAAACGAACTGTAAATTTATTAATTACAAGAAAATAAATTTATGTTACATGAATCTATTCAGAATCAAAGAAAGGGAAATGCACTCACTCAAGCACTCAGACAAATAACTAAAGATCCTTAAACCTAGGAAAAACAAAAGAAATACTAATCAGTAATGAGACCGCCGCTAATACAGTCGATCACCAGGCTGGTGGGAGCTCCGGGAATTCACACCGATACAGCCGAGACTTCTGAGATCGCTAAGAAAAGAGACCCACTCGAGCTTTGCGCACAGCACATCCACACTCCAAGACTGTCACTTGGACGACTGACTCGATGCTTGAGTGTCCAACGTAAGGGACGTGTGAAAGGGGCGTGGCCAAGTAACGGCTAGGGAGGCAAGTGCAAAGAAATGACAAATCAGCGCTCAGAGGAATGCACTGTCTGTACGTAAAGACAGTCACTTGCGAAAGAATGACGAAAGTTTTGAAAATTTGAAGCAAATACAAGTACACGAGTGGACAGTTAAGAGAATGACGAATTCTCACAGACTTCAGAACTATTCATCGTTCCTACAAAAATCAATTGATGTCACGATTTATAATACATAATTTCACGATGTAGAAAATTCGTGACACAGGCTTTCCCACAGAGCTGTCAAGGAGTGTATGTTGTGTTGTTGGTGCAGTTGATTGTGTGCAGTCGTCCATAATGTGCTTAACCCCTACACCACGGGGTTGTCGGAGGTTTTCCGTGTCATTCCTGCGGGGATATTCACGCTCCGACTGACTTTTTAAAAATATTTGCCAAAAATCAGTTATTAGTCCTAGAATATTATAATTACATATGCATATGGCACATACCTTCAGCTTTCTCCTGGGATGTTTTTTTAGCACTCGTCGACTACCGTAGGACTTGTGGAGACTTCTGAAGTTGGGTACCTAAGTCTCCACTTTACACTTCCCAACATCCCCTGATCTAAATACCACTGCCAGATATTATCACTAGAAACACTATTCAATGATTTCCAAGTAGTTTGGAATCAATACTAAAAAAAAAAAAAAAAAAAACTGTGAAAGCAATGTAAAATACGAGCGCTTACGAGCCTCCCACTCCCGCTAATTCGCAGCTGGTGTTCTGTCATTTCTTACTCAAATACCCACTCACACTTTATTATTTCTAGTACTTTATTACACTTGTATATATCTACAGTCCTTTACCGCTTCCCACACGATGTTTAATAGGGATAGAGGTCACAGGGCCTTTTATAATAGGCACAAAAGTGGCAGAAATGGACAGGCGTCATTTCACCGAGATGGACGAGAGCAAACTGGCTGTATCTGTAGCAAAGAGTTGAAAATGTCAGCTGCTAACGTATATGCTAAGAAATAAGTCATTGGAAATCTAGACAATACATATAAATTAGGTAGTTCCAGGTGAATATAAATATCACTCAGGCTTCTCCTTTCCTTTCTTATATACATTTATATTATGAGAGTAGCTCATACGGCATATTTCACCGGAAAAAAAAGCAGGGGAAATTAGCGAACGAGTTCAGGTTGGATGTTTCTAAGTGATAGTTAGCCAATTCCAAGTGTATGGCACTATCAGTTACCTTATTATTTTATATATATATTATTTTGTATAAGAATAGGGCATAGGGCTCATTTCAGTGGATGAAAACAGTGGAAAAAGCTGGGGAAGATTTACTTAGCGCAGAGCGGCTGAGCAGACGTCACGAGAGGGTAATGGAGGGGAGGTAGGGAGGGGAGTCTAGAATGGGGGAAAATGGCTAAATTGCCAACAGTGGATGGGAGTACTGATGACATTAGCAGCTCTGACTATTGTTAGACATTGGCAGTGCTGATAGATGATACAAGTCACCACCTGAAAGCCTGGGGGAATTAAAAAACACAGTCACTCAAGTGACGCCCCGCGGTATGATCCATTGCACCCGACCGTCACGAAAGTGTCAACCCGCGGTGTAGGGGTTGATAGTATAGGGTGCTGTGGTACATTTTGGATTGGCATCAGCGACGGAGTCATCCAGCCTCTTCTGGTAACTTAAGAGGGCTGGATGATGCCCACATCTCAGCCTGGCCAGGTGGACCAAGTCCTCACAAGGGAGATAGGATTCAAATGGGTGGATATCAGGAGGCTGTGCATGCAGCTGTGTGTTGTCTTTGAGTGACTGAATGCAGCGGTGAGTGATTTAAGTATGGATATGCTTCTGGAGGCTGGTCTGAGGTGGGCGAGAGGGGAGAGATGACAGTATTTGTATATGATATCGTGTGCCGGGTGTTGTTTTGATATTCCTTGGCATGTGTGGATGTGCTGCCATGTAGTGTAATGGATTTTGTGGGTTTGTGGAGGCTGCAGCGAGACCTCTCATGTCTAGGTGATCCTTGACTTTGAGGACTTTGGTTTCTTGGCGTAGGTGGTCTGTGGGTGTAGTAACTGTGCAGCTTGTGATTAATTTTAGGGCCTTGTTCTGTATGATCTGTAGAGTGTTGTAGTGTGTTTTAGTGAAGTTAGGAGCCCAAGCAGGGCTTGCATAATTCATCACTGAATGTATATATTGTTTGTATACTGTGGTGGTGGTTTCTTTGTTATGTCCAAATGTTGTATGGGCAAGTGACCTCAAGGCATTGAGTCTTGATATTATAATTTTTTTTTTTTTTGTGATGTGTTGTTTAACTGACATTGATGTATGTTACACCAAAGATTTTGGTTGTGTGTATGTGCATGTGGTAGGGGCATGTTGTTTATGGTGAGGTGTAGAATGTGACTGTTCTGCTGTCCAGTTTGTGAGAAGGGTCACTGTCGATTGGGCTGGGGCTATTTTGAGCCAGTTTGTGGTGAACCATTCGTGTAGTGTGTTAAGGGTTGGAGGATGTGTGCGGCTGTGTTTGTGTTCTGGTGTGTACATGTGAGTGTTATGTCATCTGCATAAGAAGCTGTGTGTATCTGTGGTGTGTGGTGTGTGAGTATGTTGTACATGTGTAGGTTAAAGCATTTAGGGGACAAAACAGATCCTGGGGGGAAACCATTTGTGTAGTTTCTGATATTCGAAGATTGACTGGCAAATGTTACATGTGCACATCTGCCTGCTAAGTAGTTTGCCAGCCATCTTTTTGTGTTATTGTGCATGTTTGTGTTGAATTTTTTGTTTGTAAGGTTGTGGCAGGGGATGGCATCAAAAGCTTTGCTAATGAGTAGTGTGACTAGGAATGTTCTGTGTGGTGGCCTAGCTGAATTTATGCCATCAAAAACTCTCTGTGTAAGGTCTGCAAGAAGAGTGTTTGTGGAGTGTAGTGGCCTAAAGCCATGTTGTGATGGGGCTAGGGGGGTGTGAGGTATAACTAGTTGTAGTATCAGTCATTCAGTGACTTTAGAGGGGGTGCAGAGGAGTGTGATGGGGTGGTGTGAGGAAGGTAATGTGGGGTCTTTGTTGGGTTTAGGGATAGTGATGATAATGCCATGCTTCCAGATGCTGGGTATTGTGTTGTTTGAGTAGCTGTAGTTTGATATATTGGGGAGTGCATGTATGCCTTGTGGTCCAAGGTGTGTAAGGTGAATGTTGCTTATGTTGTCTGGTCCACAAGCAGATGATTGGTTAAGGTTGCTAATGATGTCCTTCGTCTGGTTGTAAGTGAAAGGTTTGTAGTCTGGGTCTGTGGGGAAGTGTCTCTTACGTCGGATGATACATTGGTCATTGTGATGGGGGTTTAGATGGCTGACATGTGAAAAGTGATTGATGAGAGTGTTTGCTTGTCATTTGTTTCAGGGTATGGTATCTGTTGTTGTGATGGCAGCGTGTGATTGTATATTGTTGCTGTTGGAGTGTGATGCTGTTTAGTGTTTTGTAGAGTTTGATGGTGTTTGTTTTGTGATCAAGTGTTTGGAGATAATTAATCCAGTTTAATGTTTGCTGTTCTGATATTTTATTGTTTATTTGAATGTTGAGTTCTTGTATTTGTTGCACAGTGTCTTGTGTATGGGGGTGCTGGGGAGTGTCGTAGTGTATTCCGTTGACTGATGAGGCCTTGAATTTCTGATGTGAAGTTGGGGTTGTGTCATTTTCTGTTGCCTCTAGGGATGTGTCTTTTGTCTGCATTTTGTATAATTGTATTGAAAGACAAGGATTGTGGAAAGTATTAAGCATATGTGGAGTGGATGGGAAGTTGTTGAAGGCAGTGAAGAGTATGTATGAGGGTGCTAAGGCTGCAGTGCTTGTGGATGGCAAACTGAGTGAATCTTTCCATTTGAATGTTGGATTGAAACAAGGATGTGTCATGTCTTCAGGGTTGTTCAATCTGTACATGGATGGGGTTATAAAAGAGATACAAGGTCGGGCAGTGGATGTTGGAGCGGCCCTAGTGAGAGAGGGCAGTGTTTGGAAACTCCCTGTACTGTTGTTTGCAGATGATACTGTGTTGTTGAGCGAAGACGAAGGGGAGCTGCAAGGCTTGGTAGATGAGTTTGGGAGAGTGTGTAAGAAACGGAATCTAAAGGTGAATGTAGGGAAGAGTAAAGTGAGAGAAGTGAAGCCAGTGAATATACAGTGAGATTGGATGGGGAGGATATGGAAAATGTGAGTGCATTTAAGTACTTGGGTAGTGTGATGAGTAAGGATGGAAGTCTGGAGGGTGAAGTGCTTGAAAGGGTGCAGCAGGGAAGGAAGGTGGCTCGTTCGTTGAAAGCAGTGATAAGAAACGGGGGTGAGCATGGAAGTGAAAAAGTTGTTACATGACAGTATTGTCAGTATTGTGATACCAACTCTAACATATGGAAGTGAAGCTTGGACCCTGTTGGAAGGACAGAAGTCAAGAGTGAGAGTAGTGGAAATGAGTTATTTGAGAGGAGCATGTGGAGTCACATGGAGAGACAGACTAACAAATGATGAAGTGAAGGAGCGTTGTGGTGTGGTTGTGGACGTGATAGGAAGCGTTAGGAGAAACACGTTAAGGTGGTTTGGGCATGTGGAGAAGATAGAGAGTGAAAGACTGATGAGGAAAGTGTATGTGAGTTAGGTGGAGGGGGCGAGAGGGAGGGGGAGGCCGAGGCTGAGATGGAGGGATGGAGTGGAGAGGTACATGAGAGAGGGGGGTGTGAGTTGGGAGCGTGGTAGTGAAATGGCGGGGGACAGAGCGACATGGAGGCAATTTGTTTGGGGCCACCCCGTGCAGGATTGAGGCGTCTGGTGATAGATAGATAGTACTGAAAGTGTGCACAGTGGTGTTGATGTTTGTGATTGATGAACTGTTTAATGTTTTGAAATGTTATTCTATTTCAGTTGTGAAGGCCTCCCAGTTGGCTCTCTTATAAATAGTGTATGTGTGTCTATGGCCAGCTGGGGTGAGTCTGATTTTGGTACTGATGATGACTGGGAGATCCAAGGGTTTATAAACCTACTATTACAAATGAATTACCTCCCCTACAGGTTAGAAGGAATGTTGCCTCCCTTGCATTATTTTACAGATACTTTTATTGCAAATGCTCAAACGAAGTTGCATCCATTGTGCCACCTCTCCGTACCTTCCCCGCACTACACTGGCATCTGGTAGTGCTCATGTCTGAACTGTCACACTACCACATTGCAGAACTTCTGCCTGTCGGAATTCTTTTATTCCCTGAACTGCATCTCTTTGGAACTCGCATCCCCAGAGTGGTTTCCCCAAAACTTCAACCCTCAGCTGTTAAGTCCAGCTGTTACAGATTTTTTTATGAGTGGAGGATGCCTGTAATCTGGTGTATGGATTATCTATCTATCTATCCATTGCCAGATGCCATAATCCTGTAAGGGGTGACCATATGACTGAGTTATTTGTTTTACGGGGAGGAGCACTAACCCTCCACCATCCCACTTGTTGACACATAGGGAGCACGTATGGTTTGGTTATATGGTTACCACCCAGCATTGTAAATGGTTTCTTGGCTTACAGGAAACCATTTGGCTTGTCACTCAATTTAAAGCCACCTATAAAGGAAAGAAAAGCAGTAAGAAGTGACAGGAAAGATGGGAGATGTAGGAAGAGAGGAGGGCAGGCAGAGAAAGAGAATGATAAAGGCGAAGGAAGACGTAGGCAGCACTTCATCAAGTGAGTGGATGATGGTTGCCACCACCTACCACTTGTATGGATTTTTTTTTTCATTTGTTTTTCCTTCCTCTGGTCCGTTATTAAAAAAGAAAAAAAAAATCCAGTAAGGCAAAAAAATGGCTTAATTCTCCTGCATTAACTGACACCGCATATGGAAATGTGTTTTCCAAACTGCCATCCACTCCTCGCAACACACGGCACTTGTGCACCACCAATAATTCTTCCAAAATAAAGGCTGCTGCCCACTCCACCTTAGTCACAGAGAATGAGCTGTCCGGTACTGGTCCACGTTAAGTTTGTCACGGTGTTTGTGGCCTTTGTTGCCATACCAGAGCTTTTACAGGGGCTTTTGTTGCATGCCCTTGTGCTGATGGCTGTAGCTCCGTCTGTTGAAAGTAATGAAATATTTACACAAATATGGATGCAGGGGATGCAGGCCTATCTTTGTGTTACATAACTCACTTAGCAAGACACTTACATTTAGTTCTACTCATAGCCATCAATGCATCTCACTCGTATCATCATCATCATCATCCAGACCTCTTTTCCCACCCTAGGGCATGGTGAGAATAACACATCCAGACAGCCTATGTTTGCCCAGTCCAATGGGCCATGCTTGCATTCACTCATCACTCATACCCATGGAATCCTGGCTTTATCTAATACGCCAAAAACATTCACCACATTCTGTAGCTTCACATAAACGTATCCAATAGAGTCAATCCGGACACTGTCACGTTAATAAGGGGTACCAAATCCCTGATCATGCACTTCTCACAACATTCATCCAGCCAGCTCTATCTCTTTCAGTCCCCTAGCCTCACTAACTTCCAAACCTCTCTTCCTTACACACTCATTCACCGTATCTCTCCACCTTCTCGGCCTACTTTGCCTCCTCCCCCCTTCAGATTTGCTGAGATATACCTTTTTCACCACTCTATTGTTATCCATTCTCTCCACATGACCATACTATCTCAGTACACTCTCTTCAATTCTGCTGTCCACAGATTTCCTCACTCCACATCTTTCACGAAGTAATCCCTCCATTATTCGGACGTCCAATATTCGGACATACTCACTATCCGGATATTGTGGGCTGCCCAACCCTCAAAATGCCAAAAAAATCGGAAAAAAATTGAAAAAAATTTGATTTGGGGGGACCGCGTCAGTTTGAATTTCCCGCGCGCGCCGATCGGCTATGTTTACACTCGTGGGGCCACTATCGGTCGCCATTACCCACTCTGCAACTGCCTGGTGAACATCTCCGAAAATGGCGGCCGAAGCTATTGATTTTGTGGTGATACCCGACCTCCTACAGTGCTTGATACTGCTTTTCACCTTCATCATGTGTGTGATGATCATCACTAGACCACATGGGAATTTACTGTTATGTACAGTGCAGTGAAGTGATGTGATTCCAGTTACAAAAAAAAAAAATGTTGTGGAAAGTGTTGGTGATAAGTGCTGGTGATTCTCAAGTGGAAAGGTGTGTCAGGTGCAAGGTCTTCCTGTCAGAGTCTGAGATGATAGAGTGGGTTATTACATCAGGACGGCAGCTTCTTGTTCGTATGTACCCTAACTTCAT
>JAGKTI010009668.1:0-15040 GCA_018397915.1 Birgus latro
TCCAGGGCATCACCCTTTCCTTTGTACACATTTACAATTATACTCTTCAGCCAATCATCTGAGACAACACACTCATATATAATCATATTTATTAGGTCATTGACTAACCTCACCCCAGTATCTCCTGAGGCCTTCAACATTTCGGGAGTCAACCCAGACACACCTGCCGCCTTCCCCACCCGCATCCTGCCTATTGCCTCACTCACAGTACCAGCATCAATCAAAGGCCAAGGGCCAAACACTGGATTAGCTGGCTCCAAACCTTCTCTATCCCAATCAAACTCCTCATTCAACAATCAGCTATAATGCTCCCTCCATGCATCTTTAATATCCTCACTGTTCACCATTACCCTTCCAGCATCATTCTTCACACATTGCTCACCTACAGTGTCCCGATTATCCCTCTTCACCTGATTTGCCACCCTAAAAATCATATTTTTCCTTTCTCCATGATTTAGATTATCAAGTAAAAGTCTCTGTGACTCAGACTTTGCCCTGTATACCTCTCTTCTAGCCCTGCGCTTGGGAGCCAAGTACTGCTCCCTGTTACCACCATTCTTCCATTCCTAGAAAAACCTTCTTTTCTCCTTAATTGCAGCTTCTACACCCTCATCCCACCACCAAGTTACTTTATGTCTTGGTGGGCCTCTTGTCGAACTGCATATTGCATCTGTAACTCTCAAGAGGTTGTTCTTAAGGGCTTTATACTGTTCATTAACGCCTCTATCTACGGCTTCCTGTTCAGCCACCACTCTCCTCATCTCACTATAAAAGGCATCCCTTACTGATTGGTTTCCCAGCTTCCATATTTTCCTCCTAGGTATATATGTCCTTCTCCTCATCACCCGTTCCTTAAGTACCATGTCACAAATCAACAGTTTGTGCTGCTGCACACACTCCTCGCTTCTTATAACTTTAACATCCCTCACTAATCTCCTATCAGCCCTCCTGACCAGAAAATAATCTATCTGACTACTATTTCCCCCGGACTCGTACGTAATCAATCGGCTGATTCTTTTCCTAAAATGTGTGTTGCACACAATCATGTCCATAGCCTCCCCAAACTCGAGTATTCTTTCCCCTTCCGCATTCCTCACACCATATGCACATCCTCCATGGACTCCTTCATAACCTTGAGCTGCTTCACCCACATGACCATTTAAATCCCCTCCCAGAACCACTACCTCATCATCACCCATACCACTCACTACACGTATTAAATCATCCCAAAATCTATCCTTCTCTGCATCATCCAATGCTACCTGTGGAGCATATGCCGATATAACTGAAATCAATTTCTGCCCCATCAAAATTTTCACTACTAATATCCTATCACTTACTCATAACATTCATGACATATTCCACCCATTTCTCTGCAACCAACACACCCACACCCCCATATCTGTCAGTTCCCCCCTGCCAAAACAACTTATAGTAGCAATCCTTCCCAACAATCTTTCTGGCTGATCTACCCCTGTACCGGACTTCCTGCAAACATGCCACATCCACCCACCTCCTACTGAATGCATCAACGACTTCCCCTGCTCTTCCTCTCAAACTTCCCACATTCCACGAACCCACCCTAAACCCCCTGGGTGATTTGCTGTCCTCAGGCTTTCTTAGGTGCTTGTTTTTGTACTTCATAGTCGGTAAGATAAAGGGGGGTAAACATTCCAAAGGCCCGACCCATTGCACAGACCCAGGTCCAGACAATGGATCTGGGACCCCTAGCCCACCAGCTTACCAGTGGCTGTGGTAGTGGCCTCGAGGCACCCTGCCAGGACAGCTGCAGAGACACCCTCCAAGCGCAGCTTGGCACTGCAACTGCCCCACCATTATACACCCACTGATAGGGCAGCCTCCTGGGGCGCTACTCCCAGGTTCGGGCCCCTCTCTATTGAGCGGAAGCGGCAGCCCTCTAGCACAGGTTCGAGCCCCATCTCGCCCCATCTCGCCCCGGACCCATGATCTATGCCGGTGGAACCCCAGTACTGTATATACAGGGTGTCCATAAAGTCTCTTTACAAAGGGGTTCAACAGTACCTTAACTCAATATCTTTCATTAACAGGGTACCTGAAATTCAGGTACCTTCTGTCTGGATGTTGCTATTCCTCACCCTGTATTTCAGGTACCCTGTTGATGAAAGATGTTGAGTTAAGGTACTGTTAAATGAACCCCTTTGTAAAGAGACTTTATGGACACCCTGTATAATACTAAAATGAAAAGCATATCTCAGGTATTATTGTTACTACTATTATTAACCATGAATGCAAAAAATTAAGTTTACCTTCTGGGGAGAGACTGTAATGTGAGGTTTCTGTGACATGACACTTTCATTTTCAATCCCTGGTGTTTCATGTATTTCACTTGTAACTGTTTGTGAACTTGAGATTAATGCATCACAGCCCACATTTGAGCAGAGGGAAGGTCTGTTAGCAGAGTTCATGCTGGGTACAGTCACCTCATATTTCTGCTTCTTGGAGTGAATTTCTCTTTGCTTTTCTTCCACCAACTTGGTTGGCTGACTATTTAGACCTTGAGTAACATTCTGAAGATTTTTCTTCCTATTCATTGTTAGCAGAGAAGAAGCCATTGCTGAAGTGATTAAAGATGAAGGCTGTGGGGAAAGTGAGACTTGGCACGAAATCTTTGGCACTGTTGAAACTGGACTAGAGGTTTCTCTTCCAATGGCTTCAGTGATTGCTGCTGAAGATTTTCTCTTCTCACCAAATTTAGGACACTGAAAAAAAAAAAAAAAAAAAAAAGAAGGGAGAGAGAGAGAATCAATTCTCTATCAACATCATACTCATTACTGCTTCACTCTGATACACACACACATAACAAAGCACTGTTACTATACATTCAGAGATAAAACTAACAAACAAGAGTAACCTCACTTAGAAGAGGCCTCTTCCATGCTGAACAATATTATTGTACATAGCAACAGCCCAAAAATTGAAGTAATCACACTGATACAGTTAATGGAGATATTTCTGAACCATTTCAAAATCATAAGCCCCTCCAGGCTGCTGAAAACCATCTCACACCAGTTAATTTGTTCAGGCATTTATAAATATTCCCACCATGCTTGCATGCATTGGCCTTGGTCACTGAATGGCAGCCCTCCATGCTGATCCATCTCCAGCAGCCTCTCTATTCAGTCTCTCATCTCTGAGGTCACAGTTTATGACCTCGTCCCAGGTCTTTTTCGGTCTGCTTCTCACAATTCTACCCTCAACATTCACAGCTCTCACCCACCACAATGAAAACAACAAACCTGTCCATCAACTGTATGCTTGCACTAAACTGATATGACCCATTATTTTTCTCTGTGACCACTGCAGCACAGTTCAAACTCAAAAGGCAACCACAGGTTTTCTATCAACATGCTGCCAGAAATATGAGGTCATCTCTTAAATAATCCAGACTATGGTAGCTTTGCCTCAGGCCCTCCCATGCTCTGGGCCCTCCAAGACCTCCAAAGTAGTAATACAGGAATGGCTGTTACTTACTGGTAATAATTCAGTCAAGCATTAAATTTAAGCCACTTCCTGCTCATGAAGTCTTACCTTGCAGTGCTGTGCAGGTTTGAGTGCTACTTTGGCATAGCAGGGCCAGACTAGATTGGTGCAACCAAGCTAGAAGGGCGTACTAACAGTCTTCACACTAAATGCACTCCCCCCACCTAAGTCATATGCAGCTAGGATGGGTGTATTGGTCGTTTTCTTCTACCACATCTTTTGAGACCTTCTTGAGTCGGAGCCCCAGACTAAAAAGGTAGTGACCCTTCAGGGTTTGTGACGAAGAGGGTGCAGGGGAAGATGGCAAGGCCATCTCATCCCCCACCTCTTCCAAGACCCTCTTGAGCTAAAGCCCCAGTCAGAAATTGTGACAGGCCCTTAGGGGACAGGGACGACGAAGGTACAGAGGAAGATGGCAAGGCCATCTCAGCCCCCACCTCTCCCAAGACCCTCATGAGTCAGAACCCCAGCCAGAAAAAGTGGTGGTAGCCTTTCAATAGTGGTGATGAGGAGGACGCAGAGGAGGTCAGCCAGGCCAACTCATCCCCCACCTCTCCCCAGACCCTCTTGACCCCTAAGCACTATGTACGACGATCGTTGTTTTTCAAGCTTGGCATGTAAAAGTACTACATCCCACAATCGTAGCTAGGTTACATAAAACTGGAGGCCTGTAACTCCGCCTCTTTTATGAGGTAAATGGTACCTAGCCAATGGAAACTAAGTGGGAGGCATGAACTGGCACCCTGCCCGGTTGTGAAGACCACCCCCTACGCTACCTCTCCACCTACCTCTGCCCCACTGGATCCTGCTCTCTGTGTCCTCTCCCACCCAAACTATCCCCCACACCCTCTTTAGACCATATTGGCTGTGTGTGGCAGGCATATTCCCTCCCTTTCCCCCCTCCTGATGCCCACCCCACAATCCCTCCACCTCCCTATTCCCCCTTATTTCTCAAGGACGCTCCTTTCTCTCTCATAGCGAGGAGTGACTTTTTCAATTTTTTACAGTTAATTGTGCAGTAACCATTAAACATGTGAGAGTGAAATATACATTTTCTGGTGTGTAAAATCAAGCTCTTTAAATCTGTAAGACCAAAATTTACTTTCGTGCAGTTTTTTCTCTCTCTCTCTCTCTCTCTATGTGTGAGGGGTAACAATGTTATTTTTGATGTTCTCTGATGGTCGATATTGCAGTAACCATTAGTTATATGACAGTGAATATACATTTTCAGGTGTGTAAATTCAAGCTCTTGAAATCTGCATGAAATTTTTTTACCTTAGTGAAAGAAAAAAAAAATCGGACTCTTTTTGCAGTTCTGGGGGTTGGTGGGCTGGGAGCTTTGCGTACTTAAGGGGTTAAGTCCCAGCACCAGCTGGAAAAAGCTCTTCAGGGGTGGAGATGAGCTTGCTCATGGAGTGCTACCTTACAGTGGTGGGCAGACTGAGTACTGCTTTGACTAATTGGGGCCACAAAAGAAGGGTCTGTAAGTAGCAGTCAGACTAAAAGCACTCCCCTCAGCCACTGGAGGGACATGCCAGCCCAATCTGGTGCCTGTCTCAAGCCTGGCTAAATGGGGGGTGGGGGAGTGGGGAGTCAGGAATGACATCCAGCTGTAAAACCAGACAAAACTAAAATCGCAGGTGGGGGGGGGTCAAGAATGACATCTGGTTGTAAATCCAGCCAAAACTACAGCAAATCCCACCAGGATAACCATACACTGATCCCTTATAAAGTGGGAAAAGGTGAAAGTTAAATAAAGAAAGTTAAGCCACTGCAATGACATCCAGTTGTAAATCCAGCCAAAACTACAACAAATACCACCAGGATAACCATACACTGATCCCTTATAAAGTGGGAAAAGGTGAAAGTTAAATAAAGAAAGTTAGGCCACTGGAAAGTCTATGATATAAATGCCTGGAACATTTTATTCACTCCTTGTTACTTCGGACAATATAAACCCCATTGGAAGTAGCTCATACAGAACCAGCAAAAATACAGTGGTGGTAGGAGGGCACACTTCAATCAGCCATCAGCCATTCAACTGAGGCAGTGTTTAAGTAATCCATCCGTACATAAAATTTCCCAAAAATGTCCAGTAAGTCTCAGCAAGAGAGCAGCTACTACTACTACTATAAGACCTGAAGTGGTGGCGTCTTCGCCGTGGGTCCACCCTCCAGAAGCTGTTGAAGAGGAGGAGGAGGACAGCAACCACCGCAAACCTCCCTGGCCCCTCAAGGAACCCAAGAACCTGGAAGTGGCTTTGGTTGCCCGGGCCCCGGGCAAGTACCACATCTCTTAACACAACAACACTGTTTTTTCTACACCAAGTCATTTCTCGAAGACTTCTAGCTGGTGACACTGACAGCAATCCAGGACCCATCCACAAATACACATGTCCAAAATGCTCAAAACCTATCACTTCGAGTCGACAGACAAAGGGTTCAGTTCAGTGCAATTCTTGCAAGAACTGGACCCATTACACCTGCACAACACTTGCATCTAGAGAACATTACACAAACGCCTGGACCTGCTCCATATGCTCCTTTCCGCCACCAGCCCCTCTCCTACTTCCTCCACACCTCCTCAGCCTAATCCACTGATCCTTCCCACACCATCCAATCCCCCAGTGCCTCCCATTCCACCCAAATCTAATTCACCCCAACCCTTATCTCTATCACAACTTTCTACTGCTCTTTCCCCTCCACCCACCCCCCCACCACCACTGTGCTGCAGCACCCAACACACATCGTACACACAACATTAATATTATTCAAATAAACATAGATGGAATAAACACCAAAAAACAAGAACTCACATAATTCATCAAACAACAAAACACACACATTGCCATCACACAAGAAACAAAACTACATAGAACCCAAATTTCACCACCATTAGATAAGACTGGGCCATAGGTGGTGGAGGTGGACTCATCACCCTGGTACACCAATCCATCAACTTTTCAGATACTCCAGCAAACACAAAATCACTTCTCCCCCCATAACAGAAATACAATCAATCAAAATATGCACTGGTAAGTGGTAACAAATCACATAACAATCAACAATACATACACTCCCCCCTAATCATCCCCCACAGTACCACACAATTACTCTCAAATACACCACATCACTAACATACCCACCAACATCCTGAGAGGCGATTTCAACACCACGGCGTTGGCCTGGCATGACAACAACCCTGACACAAAGAGGGCTGGCACTACAATCCTAAACAGATAATCTTTTCATCCTCAACAATCTCCATCAACATAACCATATCCCACACCAAGCCCTCTTCCTCACATTATTCCCAGACATCACCTTTTGCTCCCCAAACCTTGCTCCCACAACATCCTGGAGAGTGGTCAAAACCCTTGGCTCTGACCACCTCCCAATCATCATCACTACCAAGACCAGAATCACCTCAGCTGGCCACAGACACAAATACACTAATTATATATGACTGGAAGGCCTTCACAACTGAAACAGAACAACATACTGACACATAAAACAGTACACCCATCACAAACATCAACACTGCTGTGCACACTTTCAATACAATTATTCAAAATGTAGACAAAAGACACATCCCTAGAGGCAACAGAAAGAGATACACCCCCAACTTCAAACCAGAAATTCAAGGCCTCAGCAATCAACACAACACACTACAATACTCCCCAACACCCCATACACAAGACATCATACAACAATACAAGAACTCAACACTCTAATAGACAATAAAATATCTGAACAGCAAACACTAAATTGGAATAATTATCTCCAAACACTTGATCACAAAACAATCACCAGCAAACTCTACAAAACACTAAACAGCATCACACTCTCCAACAGCGACACTACACAATCAAATGCTGCCATCATAACAACAATCATACCCTCAAACAAACAACAAGCAAACACTCTCATCGATCACTTTTCACACGTCAACCAACTAAACCACCATCACGATAACCGACGTGTCACCTAACACAAGAGACAGATCCCCACAGACCCAGACTTCGCACATTTCACTTACAACTTGACGAAGCACTCATCTGCCAGTGGCCCAGACAACATAAGCAAAATACACCTTAAGCACCTTGGACCACAAGGCATACAAGCACTCACCAAAATATCAAACTACTGCTACTCACACAACATAATACCCAACATCTGACAACATGGCACTATCATCACTACCCCCAAACCCAACAGACCCCATGCTACCTTCCTCACACTGCCCCACCACACTCCTCTGCACCCCTTCCAAAGTCACTGAACGAATGGTATTACAATTAGTTGCACCTAACATCCCCCTAGCCCCATCACATGGTTTTAGCCTACAACACTCCACAAACACTCGTCTTACAGACCATACAAAGAGAGTTTTTTTTTATGGAATCAACTCAGCTAAGCCACCACACAGAACACTACTAGTCACACTAGACATTAGCAAAGCTTTTGATGCCATCCCCTGCCACAACCTCACAAACAAAATATTCATCACAAACATGCACAATAACACAAAAAGATGGCTAACAAACTATTTAGCAGGCAGATGTGAACATGTAACATTTGCCAGTCAGTCAATGAACATCAGAAACTTCACAAATGGCAGCTCCCAAGGATCTGTTTTGTCCCCTACTGCATAACATACTCACACCCCACACATCAAAAATACACAAAGCTTCCTATGCACATAACTTAAATCTTACACGTACACACCAAAAAAAAAAACAGCCGCATACATTCTCCAACCTTACCTCAACACACTACATGAATGGTTCACCACAAACAGATTCACAATAGCCCCAGCCAAATCTACAGTGACCCTTTTCACAAACTGGACTGCAGAATATAGTCGCATTTCACACCTCAACATAAACACTCCCCTACCCCCCTGACCCAGCTCATTTAAACAACACATAACAAACATTAAAAATTAATTAACATCAAGACTCAATGTCCTCAGGTCACTTGCCCATACAACATTTGAACACAACAAAGAAACCACCACCACAATATACAACGTATACATTCAGTGATGAATTATGCAAGCCCTGCTTGGGCTTCTAACCTCGCTAAAACACATTACAACACTCTACAGACCATAATCACAGGCTGCACAGCTACTACACCCACAGACCACCTACATCACGAAACCCAAGTCCTCAAAGTCACGGATCATCTAGACAGAAGCACGCAAATTCGTGCCACAGCCTTCACAAACCCACACCATCCACTACACTACATGGCAGCACATTCACATACACACACACACCAAGGAATGTCAAAACAACACCCACCACATGATATCATACACAAATACTGTCATCTCTCCCCATCTGGCCACCTCAAACCAGCTTCCAGAAGCACATTCAAGCTCAAATCAGTCGCCACTCCATTCAGTCACTGCTCCTGGATCGAGGGGAAATAATCGCAGAACTAGCAGCGAAAAGGAGATAGCCTATTGTGATTATGTGGTTGAATGCGTGAGTGGTGGTCCCGTCGGATATTAGTTTAAAAAAACGCAGGTTTCGGCCCTAAAAATACGAGACAAAGTGAAAAAGAAAGTTTCCATATGGTTGTATCATGGCGGAGAGAGACGGAGGATTGTTTACAACTGGCGAGGGGGAATTTGTGGGCTTCTCCGAGCTAAAAGTAGGCAAAGGAAGTGATAAGCTGCAACAAACAAGAGTAGCAGGAGTAGAGAAAACGGCGGAGAGGAATGTCCAGGAGTTAAAAAAGGTATGGGAAGTAATTAAGCAGCTGCAGGAACGGACCATAGAGCAAGAGAGAGAGATCAAAGTCCTACAGAATAGACTGGAAAAGGTTAGCACATGTAGTGAGGAACAAGAAAAAGAAGTTACAGAATTAAAGGCGAATAACGAATCCGCATCAAATGAAATAAAACAGCTGAAGAGGGAGAATAAGAGTTTGGAAGAAGAAAGGGACAGAATAAAAAGTAAACTAGATGAATACAAATCAAAATCAAGGAGGCAAAATGAGCATATTCAGGAAATCAAGGAGCAACATAAGGGGTGGAAGAAAATACAGGAGGAAGGAAATGTAAATCTGAAGGAAATCATAGAGCAACAAGTAAGGAAAAAGTGGAAAAGGAAGTGGTTAGAGTACTAAGAAGTAGAGAATCTTTGGTCAGGGATGTAGCAGACAAGAAAAAATGTGTGATAATTTCAGGAATAAAAGAAAAACGAATGACAGTGAGATCTGAAAGAGAAAGAGAGGAACTGAGCAAGGCTAAAGAAATAATATCACTGGTTATGGAAGGAAACAATGAAGCCCAAGAAGAGATTGAAGAAGTGTTTAGGTTAGGAAAGTATGAGGATGGTGGGGCAAGGCCCATGAAAGTAAAGTTTAAGTCCCAAGTAATAGTGAATGAAATCATAAGTAGAACGTGGAAATTGTCAGAGAAAGAGGGGTTTAAAAATGTTTGGATTAGGAGAGATGCAAATGAAGAGGAAAGAGCTAAATTAAAGGAGTTAGTAAAGGAAGCAAAGATAAAAAACGAACAACGAACGGAGAAAGAGAAGACAGAGTTCTATTGGAGAGTTATGGACCAGAAATTGAGAAAGTGGTACTGACGGAAGGAAGGAGAGACGAGAGTATAAAAAACGATGAAAAAAGTTTGAAAGTGGCGTACACAAACACCGATGGACTAATATCGGCAAGGTTAGAAATCAATGATTTTTTGAGGGCACACGAACCTGATGTTATGTGCTTTGTAGAGACTAAATTGAAAGAAGATATTGATATTCATATGGGAGGTGGGAAATACAAATTATGGAGAAGAGACAGAAAAGAAAAAATGGGAGGAGGAGTGATGATAGCAGTGAAGGACAATATAAACGTAGATACTGTGGAAATGGCAGAGGGCAGGGCCGAAGCCATAAATTTGAAATTAGAAACTGGGGAGAATGGTAAGAGAGATATGGCAGTGGTATATGTTCCCCCTAAGACGAGAGCATGGAATGACAATGAATACCAGGAGATGTTGTCAGACATGGTTAGTTATCTACAGAAAGTGATCGAGAAAAGCAACAATATAATCCTAATGGGTGACTTTAATTGTAAAGAGGTGAACTGGGAGGAATGGGACTCGGGAGGCAGCGAAGATTCGTGGGGCACAAAATTGTTAAATATAGCAATGAATAATGTAATGACACAGTGGGTTAAAGAAGAGACACAATTCAGAGGTGATGACACACCAGCAAGATTAGATTTGCTACTATCCAGGGAGCCTGATGTAATTGAATCATTAAATCATCTGTGTCCTATAGGAAAGAGTGATCATGTGGTCATTGAGTTCCAGATGATGATAGGGAACGTGGTGCCAAGAGATGAGCTTTATAGGCAAGGAAGATACAACTTTGGGAAAGCAAACTTTGCAGAATTGAGAAACAAGAGAGATACAAAGGAAGTGGGATATCTTTTTGGACCTCTACAATTTGGGAGTGGAAAAATATGCGCCAAGAGTAAGTGGGAAAGAAAACAGGAAAAAGGTGTGGTTTAATAGAAGGTGTATAATAGCGAAAAAAGAGAGGGACATGGCATGGAACCAATGGAGAAAGAGAGGTAATATCAGAACAAAGGAAAAATATAAAAGAACTAGAAATGAATATACAGGAATACGTAGAGAGGAAGAAAGGAACTTTGAAAAAGGTATAATTGACAAATGTAAGGATGAACCCAAATTGTTTTATAGATTTGTCAATGGCAAATTGAAGCAAAGGGAAGGAATCACCAAACTGAAAGTAGAAGGAGAGGTCTACAAGGATGCAGTAATGCAAGCTGAAGTAATGAACAAATGCTTCCAATCGGTTTTCACTAAGGAAAGGGAGTTTGTGGAAGGAGAGGGAGTGATTAGAAATGTAGTGATAAAAGATATAAAAGTGGAAGTGCAGGAAGTGTATAAATTACTGGGAGCTCAAGATGTAAGGAAGGCCCCAGGACCGGATGGAATCTCTAATTGGGTACTGAAGGAATGCAGAGAACAACTGGCGGATAAGATTCACAATTTAATTGTGTGCTCCTTGGAAGAGGGGAAAGTGCCTCGGGAATGGAAGAGGGCAAATGTGGTGCCAATCTATAAGGGAGGAAACAAGGAAGAACCCCTGAACTATAGACCAGTGTCCCTAACCAGCATGGTTGCGAAAATGTGTGAGAGAATCCTGAAAGATAGATGGATAAAATATCTGGAAGAGATGAATATTTTGACTGAAAGTCAGTTTGGACTCAGAAGTGGAATGTCATGTGTTTCCAACTTGTTGAGCTTCTACTCAAGGGCGATTGACGTGCTACAGGAGAGAGACGGTTGGGTGGATTGTGTGTACTTAGATCTGGAGAAGGCCTTCGACAAAGTACCCCACAAGAGACTATTATGGAAATTAGAGCATATAGGAGGACTTAAGGGAAGCCTCCTGGAATGGATGAGAGACTTTTTGAGTGACAGACAAATGAGGACAGTAATAAAGGACAGGACATCTGGATGGAGGGAAGTAACAAGTGGTGTCCCACAGGGCTCGGTGTTGGCACCAGTAATGTTCTTGATTTATGTAAATGATATGGTAGATGGAGTGAACAGCTACGCAAGCCTGTTTGCTGATGATGCAAAGATCTTGAGAAAGGTAGAGGTTGAAGAGGACTGTAAAATGCTACAGGAGGATCTGGATAGGATACATGATTGGAGCCGGATGTGGGAAATGAAATTCAATGCAAAAAAAATGTAAAATATTGGAAATGGGTAAAAGTACCAAGAGGCGATCATTGAATTATTTGATGGGTAATGAACCAATTAGAAAAGCGAGAGAAGAGAAAGATTTGGGAGTGCTGGTCCAGGATAGTTTGTCACCTGAAAAGCACATAAATAAGATAGTGAGAGAGACATATAAACTCTTGACCAATATAAGAGTGGCATTTCATTACATGGATGAGGAAATGATGAAAAAATTGATAGTGGCCATGATCCGGCCCAGGTTAAAATATGCAGCAGTAGTGTGGTCCCCACACAAAAAGAAAGATATAACCAAGATTGAGAGAATACAAAGAACAGCAACCAAGATGGTCCCCAGTCTGGCAGATTTGCCATACAGAGAGAGGCTGGAAAGGCTGGATTTGCCCTCCTTAGAGGAAAGGAGAGAGAGAGGTGACATGATTGCAGTGTTCAGGACCATGATAGGAGTAGATAAAATTGACAGAGAAAATCTGTTTGTGTGGGATGAGAGAGCAACAAGAAGACATGGAATGAAACTAAAGAAGCCAAGCTGCTCGAAGGACATCAAGAAATATAGTTTTCCGTATAGATGTATAGACCTGTGGAATAGCCTGGACAAAGAGATCGTCCAGTCTAAAAACTTAAATGAGTTTAAGGCAAAATTTGACTTATTGAGAAACAGAGACGGGACCCCACGAGCGTAGCTCAATTCCTGTATATCACAAATGGTAAATACAATTAGGTAAATACAACTGCATGCACGGCCTCCTGATATCCACTCTTCTGAATCCTACCTCCCTTGTGAAGACAGAGTCCACCAGGCCAGACTGAGATGTGGGCATCATCCAGCCCTCTTGAGTTATCAGAAGAGGCTGGATGACTCGGTTGCTGACGACTGTCCAAGATGCAACACAATGGCCCATACTGTTAAGCACATTATGGAGGACTGCATTGCATACAATCGCCTGCACCAACAATACAACATACACTCCCTGAGAGCTCTGTGGGAAAGCCTGGTCTCGGCCGTGGCCTTCCTTAGGGACTCGGCTGTTAGGCCAGACTGCCTAGGGAACTACTACTACAACTACTTGCTCATTCTTGAACATCTAGTTTTGGGAGAGATGGAGTTGGGTGGGGGAGAAGGGGTATTTCTGAGCACTGACTATAAAAATAGCTATTATCCATAAACTATGATGCATGACCTGTCTGAATGTTGTAACAGGTTCTAGATAAATATCCATACAGTTAAATATACTTTTACCAAGATACCCTTGGACCTACATCCTGCTCTATAAATCTGGGAACTACTGATCTACAACATAACCACTTGTACGGAACCTGTAGTTTCAGGCTTGACAGCCTACGAAGAGAAGTGGTCAACCTCAGTTGATGACTGACAGAAGGCTGACAATTCTGCTGAAAACCTGCACTCAAACCACCTGTAGAATCTACACTAACACGATGCTGTCTTCCATCAACGCTAGTTGGCTGCAAAGTGTTGTCGACCTGTGCATACTCAGGGATGATCAACTGATCCATATTTTGAGTGAGACTCTGGGCAAGTTTAGGTGCATTCACATGAACAATATCAGGGGTACTCTTCTGAACATTATCTGATGTAATCTGCCGGGCAGCTGCGAAGCCCTTCTGCTGGATGCTGTTTTTCCTGCTGCCACCATCATCATCTTTTTGCTGTGAAATACTACCAATGAAGCAAATGGTAAACATTAAAGTTCATCATCTACATTTCCCTACTTCAAAGGAAAGAAACAAATCACCACATCCTCTCTTCTACCAACAGTGAATCATATTTTCAGTTTATCATTTATTACATCATTTTTGTTGTAATAACTGCAGGGAAGGCAATGTTAGTACATTATTTATTACTGATAAGCATAAAAGCAGCACAACAACCTACATGGAGAGAATCAGGTGCACAGTGCATCACAGAACTGCTTACTGAAGTTTGCTGCAGCAGAACTTGATCCCTAGCAACACAGAGGGCACACTCCAGCACCCTGAAAATGCAGCTTCCTTTAAACTTAGATTTGCAAGTTAAATACTACATTACATATATATTATTAACCCATTGGGATGAAGTAAGGAACAGATGGAAAGAATATTTTGAAGGCCTGATGAATGGGAATAGAAAGAGCAGAGCCACTGTAAACATGATTGGTGTTGGTGTACAGAAAAGGAATGCAGCGCCAGGAAGTGTGACCCTCGCACAGGTGAAGAGCGCTGTGAAGTGGCTGAAAAATAGGAAAGCATCTGAGGTTGATAAGGTGTATGAAAAGATGATTAAGTGTATAGTACAGAGAAGAATGAAGTGTTTGTTGGAAATAGGTAAGAAAGCATGTGTGAGTGAAACTGTGCCAGCAGAGTGGAAAAAGGCTGTGACTGTACCCCTGTACAAAAGTAAAGGTGAGCGAAGTGAGTGCAAGAATTACCATGGCATAAGTTTACTGAGTGTGGTAGGGAAGATATATGGAAGAATTATTACAGGAAAAGTGAGTGTGGTAGGGAAGGTATATGGAAGAATTATTACAGAAAAAGTAAGAGATATCAGAAGTCCTAGTGAGTGATGAACAGGGTGCCTTTAGGAGTGGCAAAGGATGTGTGGATCAAATATTTGCAGTGAGACAGATAGTGGAGAAGGCTTGTGAGAAGGATTATAGTGTTTATGGAATTTATGGACCTGGAAAAAGCGTACGACAAAGTGGACAGAGAAGGATTGTGGAAGGTTTTGTGCATGTACAGTGTAGATGGTAAGCTGCCAGGTGCC
>JAGKTI010009669.1:11483-30381 GCA_018397915.1 Birgus latro
TGTATAAAAATAATAATCATATAGAGCACCATGTTCTCTCTTGGGAATATTGCATATCCAAACTTAAACATATCAAATTTTATGTATAAAAATAGTAATCATAAAGAGCAGATTCTCTCCTGGAAATGCTGTATATACAGTCGTAAACTTGTCACATTATTTAAACATAATTATCCCATTCTTATGCATTAAAAAATAATCATGTAGACCACCATAGTCTCTCCAGGCAATGCCTTATATACAAAACTAAACATTTATCATATTATTATGAAAAAAATAATATTAATGTAGAACTCCTTTTTCTCTCCTGGGATGCCTTATGTCAAAATTATCTCCAAGCCACACTGGAGGTTTAATTAAATCTTATCACGACTGAGACAACTCCAGTGTATGTCTGCCCGAGAATTACTCACATCGCCAAAACTACCTATTTTTCAGTTTGCTTGAGCTTCCACCCGATTACTTAACATTCCAGTTCAAAATATTTACCTTAAGCTGTGTATAATCATCTGGAGATGGGCATAAAATAGAAATGGAGTACAGTATGTCCTTAAAACTTGTGGTGTTGACTAACAATGGCTTAAGAGCAACCACATTCAGGTGGAATTAAATTAATCACAAAATTAAAACCATGAGACTGTTTGCTGTTGCTGTACTATGAATTTTACTTTAAAAGTACTGTACCTATTTACTGATGTTTAACATGGTTAGTGCAAAAATATTTTAATTTACTGTCCACACATTTCTTACTACAGTCCTATAGTTTTTATTTTGAGTTGTTCATATTTTTACATACAGGTATTCCAACATGTCCGGGGTATTTTAGGAAAGGAGAATTAGGTTGACAGTGGTCTGTCGGTACACAATGGCAAATAGAGCAGAAATATGTCAACTCCAATACGTATAGGAATATATACTGTAGTCCAGCCGAATCTCAATATCCACATATATCAGAATTCACCAGTTGTAATAGACTTTTTTTTTAAATGACAGAACAGAGGAAGGAAAAACAAATGAATAAAAAAAAATCCATTCACCAGATTACTGATGTCTGCTATTCTTGAAATATTTGTAACAGCTGGGCTTGAACAGCTGTAGGTTGAAGTTTGGAGGGAAACAACTCTTGGGAAGCGAGTTCCAGTGAGATGCAGTTCGGGGAATAAAAATTCTGACAGGCGGAAGTTCTGCAATATGGCTGTGTGGCATTCCAGTCATGAGCGCTGCCAGATGTCCATGCAGCACGGGGGAATGAATGGAGAGGTGGCACAATGGACGCAACTTCGCATGAGCATTTGCCATAAAAATATCTGTAAAATAATGCAAGGGAGGCAACATTCCTTCTAACTTGTAAGGGAGGTACTTTATTTATAATAGCAGTTATGAATCATTCCTACAGCTTTGTTCTGAATTTTGTCTAGTTGTTTTAATGCAACCTCTCCACATCCATTCCACACGGGTGAGCAATATTCAAGTTGAGACTGCACATGGCTCTTATAAATCATAGTTAACTGCACGTCAGTGAAAAAGTTACGGACTCTACAATAATCCAAGTTTCTTTGAGGCGGTTCTGCAAGTGATCTGATATGAGAGGTCCAGTTGAGGGCACTGTTAAGTGAGACACCGAGAATTTCATTACTTTTGGAGATGGGAAGATTAGTAGCATTGAAGGTAATATACTAATCTGGCACTAGTATATTTTATATATTTGGTTTTACTAGCATTAAATGAGACAAGGTTGTTTTGTCCTCATTCACTGATCATAGATAATTCTTGATTTATGGAGATGGCTGTACTGAGCTGAGAATTAGAGATATTAGACTTTGTAAATGGGTGTCTGAGTGTGAGTAAACTATGAAGTGTTGAGTCATCTGCATATGAATGGATGGAATTGTGGGTGACAGATAAGAGATCATTAATAAGAACAAGGAACAGGGTTGGCACCAGAACTGATCCCTGTGGCACGCCGGCATTAACTGAGTGGAAATTGGAATATACATCATCTACTTTTACTCTTATTTTTCTGTCACTGAGATATGAAGCAAGCAGAGGAAGAAAAGACGTTATTCCATAGCAAGGGAGTTTGGACAGCAGGGAACGGTGCCATACTCTGTCAAAAGCTTTAGAAATATCAAAGGCTACTGCACGAGTTTCTCCGTGTAGGTCGATTTACTGTTGGATGGTATGAGTCAGGAGACTGAGTATGTCAATGGTGGATCTTTTGTGGCGAAAACCATATTGTCTACCACTAATTAGGTTGCTGGATTCAAGGTGTTTAACCATGTGTTTATTCATTAAACTTTCAAATACTTTACCAAAAAGTTGTGACAGTTATTGATCTGTAATCAGAGGAGTCAGATATTGATATTGGCTTCTTTCCATGAATTAGGGAATGAAGAAGTACATATGCATAGTCTGAATAATTTAGCTAGAACAGGGGCAAGTTTTGGGGAACACATTTTCAAAACAACTGGAGGAGTTCCAACTGAGCCTGGAGCTTTGTCGGTAGATAAATTGTCTAGGATGGATTTTACGTATCTCGCCTGTATTTTAAGTGAAACAATTTCGGGAGAGTCAAGTTCTAGTACTGGGACGTTCTGGCTGACTTCCTCTATGGTAGAATTTCTGGCAAATGTACTGGCAAAGACGTCTGCTTTCCCACGCAGGTCATTTGTAATGTTGCCATCTGAAGATTGTAGTGGGGGAATGGATGATGACTTGTTAAAGTTAGTGTTGAAAAAATTAAGAGTTGACCAGAATATTCTATTGTCATTAGGGTTGTAAAGTAGTTCTGATGCTTGATTATGAAAAAGTTTGCTTTAGCGAGATTTATTACAGCTTTTGCATGGTTTCTATCAATTTTTAATAGACACTCTGATTCAGATGTTTTTTATTTTAAGTTAGAGTTGAGTTGTATGCTAATGACTTTTGGCTGTTGCTCAGGCACAATTACTATCAAACCATTATCGAGAGTTCGGTCTTTTAGTGAACTGCTGAATTGGTATGAATAAATCCATACAAGCCAGTAGTAAATAACTAATGTGGGACTGGGCAGAATTGGCATCACTAGAGAAGAAAGACTGATATGGAATGTCAGTAAGGTAATTTCTAAATCCATCCCAGTTTGCCCTATCAAAGTGCCATCGGGTCACCCTGACAGGTTCAGAATGGGGAGGTTTGGGGGGCTAACTAATGAGGGTTTGATGAGATTGTGGTCAGAGGATCCAAGTGGTGACAGTACCTCTATCCAGTATTGATCTGAATTATTTGTCAGGAATAGATCCAAGAGATGGGCATTATGATCAGGATTATCTGGTATTCTTGTTGCTTGTTTTACCAGCTGCGTGAGATTAAACGATTCTGTAAACAGCTCGCACTCTAGACCAGCATCATCAGTCCTGGCAGAATGCAATAACCATTCAACATCATGTACGTTAAAGTCACACAAAATGGTAATTTTGGTGCTAAGGGCAAGGTTAAGGTTACTCAATTGTGTGGATATGGAGTCAAATACACTGGGTTCTAAGAAGAAGCATTGGGGGAGCGAGAGACTACACATATATATTTGGTAATATTTAGGTAATATAGTTTACACAATGAGTAATCAAAACTGGATGAAGTGAAGTTTAAAATAGTGTCAACTACATATTGAGATTTGATATAACAACAGGTGCCGCCTTTGTTATGGAAGTTTGCGAGGAGATAGTAACCAGGAAAACAAAACGGGGATATTTCGGTGGATGGTGAGATTTGTGGTTCTGTGATGAATAGAGTCAGAGGAGATACGGACTGTAGGACAAAATGAACTGAATTTAGATTGGTGTTAAGACCACGGATATTGGTAAAGAATAAGGCCACACCTTCACTTGTCCACTGACGAGCATGACTGGAAATTGTAACAGTCGCTGCTAACACAGTCGCTTCATGGCAACCGGGAGGACCCTCTACCGCCTGCCTTACCCTGCGGTGGGAATCCGAGGTACCACCTCGTTTGATAGTAATAATGCAACGGCCATTGCTAAAGACAGTGTAAATTAAAGGTGTGACACCTTATGTGCATGTAGTGTTGTGTAGACAGTTGAAGGCAGAGGTATTAAGAGAGTGTGCTGGCCTACTCTCTGTGTAAATGAAGCACTGAAAATGTTCAGCAAAGGGAGATAGTCAGGATCAAGTCCTGAGGGTTGGTGAAATGGGAGCTCCAGCTCTCAAATAAACCAGCTTGTCATCCACCTCGGGAGTTTTGGCCTGTTCAACCAGTGCTAGAGTTTACTTCTTGTACAGTCGCCCAAAGAAGTGATGACTCGCTTTCTTTAAGTTTCGGACAAAACTCCCTGGGTCTGGCATCGATTATTTAGGCGACGGAAACAGTCTTTGCCAGCCCTGCAAACATTATTTATGGTGTAAAAAAAAAAATAATCTTGCGGAAATACTTGTTAAGTTTAGCCATTGTTTTTTTTCTTTTTTTTATAGATCAATCAAAAAATAAATAAATAGTGATATCTGGCACGTTTTCACGACTCATGCCAGCGGTTACCAATGAAGCGATTTTCCCGCTAAATCTAGAGATTTCAAAAGCAGTCTAGCTAGTATAAAATCATTACGTTTCTCTAGTTCTTTTTCTTCAGGTCTTGCCCATTTTTTTGTTTTTTAGGTCTTGCCCAATTTTTTTCGTTAATTTCCCTCATTCTGGCGGATTTTTACCGCATCTGAGACTAATTTAGCAGATTTCAATAATTTTTCCTTTGGCAACAGTACACGGCAGGCCTTCCGAAGTTCCGTCAGTCATTACCACGGCAGGAAAGGGAGAGGCTATCTCTACCTTTGTCACAGTTCCCCCCCCACTCCCCCTTATTTTTAATATAATGTTTTTGGTTTTATCTTCATTGTCGCATTCATGCTTTTGACTATCAACCTCTCCCTCTTTAGTTATTCCATGCAACTGCCCTACATGTTTTATAACATATTGGAATTTCGTGTGAATAAAAATGACCAGTTTTCCACTCATGATTGCACTGGTTTCACTAACGTCACTGAATGCCGGCAGATTAATTTGCTTCTTGATAGCAACACAAGTGGTAAGTAGTTGTTCTTGGGCACATGTATTAATCCGTCTGTCTCGGTCTTGTGCTACGAGGGGCTCCAGTAGCAAATTTCCAATGTTCTACCTCTATATCGCTTATCTATCTGTTAACTGTCAAGGTGCCAGTATATCTGTCTTACTGGAATATTTGCTAAATAAAGAGCAATAATCTGCTTGCACCAATAGGCTGTAGTTTCTTGTTGATCAATCTTGCTTTCAGGCTTTCAGCACTTACGGGTTTACCCGCGTGAATATCATCCCGCATAGAGAATTAAATGTGGATAATAATATATCTTTAGATGTGTATTTTTCTGATTTGATGACACTAATGATTTCGAAACTACGATTATCTGCGGGTTTTATTTTATGGGACATATTTCCTTCAGTATTGTTAATTTTGAATGGAAAATAAGTATTACGAGAGTTTCTCCGCATTTTAACCCTGAAACCGTTGAGCGATAGGGAGTGCGTTTCACATTCTTTCGTACTGCTAAGCCTCAACTTTAGTGTATTGTGGTTTCCTCTTCCGTAATGCGAGATATACACGGTAAAAACGCTAATATATTACTTTTTGGTATTGTTTACCCAAATACTGCTCTTTCCGGTGTGCAATATAGAAAATATAACATGGCCGTGACAGTTGCCAGATACCACTTTCTGAGAGAAAGGTACTGGGAATCGGGACATCACTTGTTTGGGCGATTGTACATTTATACTGTTAGAACTCCTTGCAAGGATCCTTATTTTGCATAATCAATGTGTGAAGATGCCACTACAAACAATGAGTGAGCTCGAAAACTGCCAAATTTCTGATGAATGAAAACACTTTTGAATGGACTGAATACTGCATCTTTCCCTTCTTTCATTCAGTTTTCTTTCCTTTGTCAGGGTTGATCAGCATTAGGCATATGAAAAAGTTGAAATCAGCTTGAATGGTGGCCCTTGTACATTTATACATTATCTCCTGGGGAGAAAAAATGCATCTGGCTTGCCAGCAGCTAGTGCCCCCATAAAGGAGGATGAGAAATGCATAGAGGTGGCAGAGGGGCCATCCAAGTAAATGAGAGAGAACATGATAAGAGTGGCAGCTCTTAATGTAAATCGCATGAATGATCGGGAGAAGTGGCATATTGTTTTATGAAAGAATGGAGAAAGGCAAGGTTAGATGTACTGTATGTGGAGTGAATGAAACACATTATTATTCATTATCTCTAACTCAAGTAGATACTAAACTTTTTTTTTCCAACTTCATAAATCATACCAGTTATTACATTTCGTTTTATTTATTTATTTATTTATTTATTTAATTTTTTGCAATGTGCTAAAAAGAGGGAGGCAGACCTAATATGGGAAACTTAGTCAAATGCTCTTTAAAAACTGAAAAAACTCGATAATCAAACATGGCCATAAATGCACCATCCTACCGAAACTATAACACTGCATGATATTCTGGCAGAAATTAACCTCTGAATAAAATCCAATGTATCAGCCACTACTGAAGAACCCTGTATCCCAAAGCAATTGTATGCAGCAAACATCATCCACAGTCCATTATGGAATGTCCTGATGGAATCGTTGATGACAGAACCATCCAACGTCAGCATAAATTTCTGGGCAGTAAGCATAGAGTAACCTACAAACCAAAATTTATATCCCATCTTGTAACAAGGGTATGAAATGGAATTGGAAATGTGATAGAATATATGCTGAATACCATTATCCCTACTTCCCTAGGGTTTTCACCAAACAAAATCCTATAGTTTCAAGTAATTTTTTTAAAGGACAAGTTTTAAGGAAGTTACTAAGCCTTAAAACTACCAAGAGAATTTGTAACATCCTGTATTAGGCCCTAAATATAGTGAGTGGGCCATCATAATTTTAAAACAAATCAACAGGTGCACTCGAGCTGGTAAATTCGCGCCCGTGTACCTAGAGGTTTGTGTCACCTGAGGGGGTAACAGGGGGGGGGGGGAGGAGTCAGAGTACGTGGAACATATTAGAGAGACATGAAGTGTCCATTTACACGAAATCTCGGATGAATCAATGACACATGTATCGTTATCCGAACCAATTACTGCTTCATACAAGCCGTCGCGTTAAAAGCTCAACGCTGCCACTAACAATACGCATGACTCAATTCCCTTTCACTGATATAGGTGATGACTATATCTAGGATTAATGCCCGATGTCGGTAACGCCAGTTATTACCGACGAATCTTACGAACCAAACCAATCCTGATACGGAATACGATGGGGACGAGGGATATGTTCCACGTACCCTGACTCCTCCCCCACACAGTTACCAGCACACGTGAAACAAACATCTGGGTACGTGGTCGCGAATTTACCAGCTCGATTGTACATACCACAAGTTATGAGGGTTGGTGTAGAGGGCAGTTTGGTGCTCTGCTTCTGGACATCATACTTAATAAAAATTGACTGAAAAAGATTAAGATAAAGCCAAGTGTAAATTACTGATAATTGGAAGCATTAGCATTTGAATCTCCTTTTCCATTGTTACATGAAGAACAGGGTGTAACAGAAGTTTCTTTAATGTACCCAGGCTATGTGAACAGTAACTCCTTTTTTTGTGGGATCTGCTTAATTTTTTAACTAATGCTGCAAATAAGAAATCTGGACATCTCAAACACAAAGGGAACGGGACATCTGCTGTAGGATTTATATATATTTACGTGAGCTAACTCCATCGTCGACTACTTGTGATATCAGTATGCAATAAACTTACCTCAAGTTGAAGGAAGAGGATTTTCCAGTCCTCAGTGAAATACTCCACGATGAGCATTATAATGGCAGGAATCTCCGGCTGGTCACTTCCCAGTTCTTCTTGGCAGGTCAAAAGTTTGGCACTGGGGCCTGCAATGTCTTTTATCTTCGAATCATTAGGACAGAGAAGGAATGCCAAGACTGTTTTTACTTTTTTTTTTTTTTCAAATATTGGTCCAGTGTTGTCCTAGGCCTGAATCCCACAAGTTTTTCAAAATGTTGGGCAACGTCTTCCTCATCAAATAGGTATGACCGCTCATCTTGCAGTACTGTAATTGAGAGACCTTTTTACCCTATGTCCTTTCTCTGTAGCATAACTATAGCAGAGGGACTGGTCTCTACCGATATCGTCACTCCAGCCCTAACTGTGGCTGGCGAGTTTTCAGTGTCTTTTTAAGCATTGTCTCTTGTGTCTCACCATCGGGGAAATCCTTTGGCCAGTAGTTAATGGATCCGTACGTGTCTGCGTTTCTATTGCTCGCTGGTTGTATGGCTGACTTGTCAGTTTCTCGCAAGCCCTCCTGGTTTGTTTCACACCACGCAAGTCAGAGAAGGGTCTTAGATTGTTTGCAATCCAGTCGACCAACTGACGCAGAAGTGAATCATGTCCTTTTCTAAAACATTCCCCCATCAATTACGTGTATGAACGATTAAGGGTATTTGGAAACAATTTGATGGGCGATGCTAAGTCCTTTTTGCCATGCTGCTTCACAACCTTCATAATGTCATCCACTAAGACCCGAACCATTTCTCGAGGAAGTGGCATTTCCTCCTCTCTGAGTGCCGTCTTAAGAATCTGACATCTGCTCCCATGATATTTGATATTCATGTGACCAGTTTGGACAGGTAGTTGGCGCGAGCACGACTTGGCTGGAACTGCGGTTGCTGCAACCAGACGTTGATGGCACAGGTGTAGTTGGGTTGCTCGAAGGAGGACTCTGAGATTCAGTTGTTTTCCCTGAACGAAAAAAAGAAATTGTTAACTTCAGTGCAATTCTGTGTGGGTTAATAACTGAAGGAGAACAGATAAAAGTCAATTATCAACACATTTATTAGCTTGACATGTAAAGTGACAAGGGTTAACCTTCAACATGCAGAATTCCTGTGACCAGTTTTGAGTATAGGATGAAGTAGTCTGTGAAGGAAGTCAAAATAACTGTGTACATGTACATAACTGTGAATTAGGTCACTTAGTACCAAAAATATACTGGTATACAGTGTATAGACACTGATTATCAATCGTACAGTCAATTCAAACTTTGACCTACTATCGAAGGTCAAATTTATCTATGTGGCAATATAACTTTTGTTATGAACCTACTTGAATTTATCTGGATGTGGAGGTATGAAGACATTCAACTGAATGTAAATCATATTTTATTCGCTGTGAAACACCAAATGCAGAAATTTGTGTACTGTCACTGACATCAATGACCGCTGAAGAAGCGGAAAACATGCCGCCGGGCCATAAATGGTGTTAAGTTGGATACCACCATTTTCACCCTTCCTCCACATGCCTGTACTGGATATATCCTCCTTCCTAGACTAGAAGTAAGGTTGAAAGTCTCCCGCAAGAAGCACTGAGAGTTCGCTTTCTGGGTGGGAGGACCGACCGAGTGGTGTTCAACCGTAAGAGAGGGGAAACATCCTGTCACTGAGTGAGGCGGCGCATGACTAATCAGTCGTCACAGCTAACTACCACCCAGCCCTGTCTTCCTATCCCCCACAGCCAATCAGGGTTGCCCTGCAGCTCTCTCTCTCTCTCTCTCTCTCTCTCTCTCTCTCTCTCTTTCGACGCATTAGAAGGCAGCTCCATTTTTTTTCCTTACTCTGGATTATTATTTACCTCCAGTGGTGTCTTTACTTAGAAACACTAGTACAGTGACTAGCCATCAGTCTGGCAGAGACAATAGTGAGCCCGAGCCCTCTGGAATGGGTGTGCGGGTGTTTTACAGTACACATCCTAGTGATAACAGTTCCATTGTGGGCAGCAGTGATGTGGGTAGTGGTAGCGATGTTATTGACGACCCTAATGCTGTTATGGCTACTCTTAATAGCGAGAACAGCGCAAGTGGTGATGATAACGAAGGTGTAAGTGCAGACAGTGCTACTACAGGATGTGCACTATCAGCTGGTGGTGGTCAAAATGCTGGTGTAAGTGGTGGTGGAGCAGGTGCAGCAGGTGGTGAGGTTACAAAACTTGGTCTCAGTGGCAAGAAAGTGGTGTCGCATGTTGGTGGTGTACATGCTGGTGTTGACGGCCAAGGTTCAGCGGAGGGCAAAGGTCATTTTCGCCATCCTCGTGACCGATTGGTGAATGGTGAGAAGGCAGAAAGGGTGAGGAAGCGCCGTTTTGACCAGTGGAAGAAAACAATCAGCGATGAAGAAGCATAACCTAGGGCAAAAGTATGTGGGTTACACCACATGTAGCTAATAGTTTTTGCTACTGAGTAGTGTGTTTGAATAGCCACAACAATAACATTGGGGGTAGGGGGGTGCTACATGGACAACCAATACACTAACTGTGCAGTACCATCATCATTACTTATACCATTACTATTCATAACAGTGAAAAAAATCTATTCAAACCTACCGTCAAAAAAAAAAAAGAAAGACGTAAACAAAAAGATACATTGTGTTGGAATGAGTGACACATGATATAGGTGGGGAATATGCTTGGGTACGATGGTCATGAGGGATGGGCTATCGTGTTCTTGTGCAACTTTTTAATGTGTGTATGTACAAACAATTTGCGGCCAGACAATGCCTCCAAAGGTTGATTTAAGTAAAAATAACCATAATTGCAAGACTTTTTTCCCCGTGAATCATGGGTATACTTATGGACAAAAGTACTAAGCGTCATATATAGGCTAATTGGAATGTACAAATAGAGAGCTCAAAAAAAAAAAAAAAAAACTGATGCTCTGACTTTAAAAAAAATCAATGAAGCTAAAGCTATCTTTACTTTGCCAAACTTTGAACGCATTTTCTGGTGTTTTTTCTTTTTTATTTTTTTATTTTGGCACAGTTCCCTCTTCTTACACGCAAGGCCTCAAATCACAGTCACTGAGGACCTAATTCACGAAGGTCACTGTAAACAAGACCATAAACTAAGGAATGGAGGCCGGTGCTCTATTATCCTTCCATCACGTGACAATATTCACTGAATCGTGCAAATAAGGTACTAGGTTACATTCAGCCTCCACCAGTGATCATGTCAACAAACGCATAAAAACTTTGTGATTGCCTGAAATAAAAAGAAACATGGAGGGCAACCACTGCCACTGTATGAGATGGCTCTAGTTAATAAAGTACCGGGTATGATTATCATACAGGGCACATGAACATTATTAACCTGACTCACTGCAAATAGCCAAGACTAAGCCAGTGTCTGTGGAAGGCAGGGAAGGTGGCATTGTGGTTCAGGTCATGGCCTAGGCACAAACTGCAATAAATGTGTTGATGGACACGCACAGATTCAAACTGTTTTCTTACCAACCCACATTTTAAGGAAAATAATTTTTAGTATGAGATTCATGACAAATGATTAACATGAATTTTGAGACAAAAACTGAAAAATAAAAAAATACATACATACTTTCCGATATTACAGAAAGCCGTCTGAACACCCGTAACAGCATGTATACCTCCATAGCACTGCCACCTAACACATTGAAATAACCAACAGAGATTGCTGTACCAAACCTTAAAGTGGAACAGAGGGGGGGGGGGAGAACGTGAAGTAAAGTTGTCATAAAGGATTTTGGCAAGGTGCCAAAGGGAGCAGGAAGACTCTGAGTCTGGTAATATAATTCAAAGCACTTACTACAAATGAAATTATTCTTAACTGAGCAAAGAACAAACTTAACACAGTTCTATTCAGAATCATAAAAGACATGAGATTCAGGGATGGTTTGGTGCTAGTTCCTTTTGTAGAACTCCATTTTGCTGTGGAAAGCATTGGAACAAGCGTGATTAAATATTTTGTTTAAATAAGTCAAATGATGAGGGAAATGAATGTATGCTTACATGTCCAAGAGAACACTGTAATGTCCTTACTGTTTGAGTAAGTCAAAGGATGAGGGAAATGAATGTATGCTTACATGTCCAAGAGAACACTGTAATGTCCTTACTGTTTGAGGCACGGTCAGATCGTTCTTAGCCATGGAAGCAGTAATCATCCCTGGGAAATTCATAAAAGTATTGCCTGATGGCTTCCTAATCAGCAGCTCTTAAGTGCCACAGCTTCCACCTTGTGGGAGGGTTTGCAAGCCATACTGGAGCGATAAGACAGGTTATCCCGCTGTGTGCCAGCTGACTTGGGACCTTCATGCCACCCCAGTGCCGGCCAATTATCGACCTTTTTTTTGCCAGATAGGGTAGAAATGATGAGAAAACACGGAGAATAACCATAAAAGAACTCTCACAAGCCATTTAGGTCGATTCTCCCTGAGCAGGCGGCTGAAAACGTCGGAGTAACGCCCGTAGACTTCACCGCCTGCCGCCGCCGCCACAGAGCGATGGGAGGCAGAAGCTTTGCATAATCTTCATCGGTAACTGTGCTATTCGAGCCAAGGGCGCTCTTGTTGGGTATATAGGTGATATAGGAAGCATCCCCAAGCGTAGTTATGTACGTTGGTGCATTATGACAAGCGAGCGAGTGAGCTGGATTGCCCATATAATGTCCGCAATAGTTCATATTCTACGTTTCTGAGGTAGAGAGTCTGTGCCCACACAGTTATACTGTACATTATATTTGTTTTCCAAATTACTTATAAATTTTTTTCACAGTATACACACTCTTAGTGTTTTTTCTCGCACACTCAACTCACTACTGTTCTCTTTTCTTGCACGGCAAGGTATTCACGCCGTGTCATCTCACTCACTCTATTTTCTCGCACCACACACATACATACGTAACTTATTTTACTTCACTTACTATTATGATATCACTAACACTAGTTTCTTATCACCTAACACCTATGAGATAATTATCATTACATAATATTTACAATTATATACATTTCACTTGCATCGCTCTCTCTCTCTCTCTCTCTCTCTCTCTCTCTCTCTCTCTCTCTCTCTCTCTCTCATATTGTTTCGAGAGCACCACAGTCGTCCATCTTGCAATATTTCACAAGGCTTTGAAAAATATTTATTCTGTCCAAGGTAAATGTCCAAGGTAAATGGAATGGAAGACCGAACAGAGGAAGGCGGTGTGTGTGTGTTTGTGTGTGTGTGTGTGTGTGTGTGTGTGTGTGTGTGTGTGATGAGTCAGTTGACAAGGAGATGAGGTAGGTGGGGTGTCAGAAAGGGAGGGGGTAAGAGGGGAAGGATGGAGTGAGTAGTGTCTGGAGTAGAAGTGGTGTGTGTTTGTGCGTGTGTGTGTATGTGTGTGTGTGTGTGTGTAGGGGAAGAACAGGTGTATAGTGGTGTGTGATGAAGTAAACTCTTGGTAGTGAGGACTGATTGGATCTGTGTTGTGCATAGGGGAGGACTGAAGTGTACAGTGGTGTGTAATGACGTATACTGTTGCTAGTAATGTTGTGTGTGTGTGTGTGTGTGGAAACATATACTGGTGTGCGGTAAGGGATGGGGAATCGCTTCCCCATCACAGGGCACCTCAAGGAGAGAGTCAATCTCATGCTGGGCTAGGCCGTGATGCGCCTTGATCCTCACTCACTCACTCACTGCCAGACTGTCTCAGACTGACGTGGTGCATGCGCCCTCCCACACGAGCCCAGGTGTGCGGTGATGACTCATATCTGGTAGGTGAGGCTTAGTGAGGCACTGCCTATTTTTTGGCGCATAATTTGAATTTTTGAATTTTGGCAAATATTTCAACCTGCGTGCATACATGTACGTCAATGGCACTGTCCGCACATATAGGGGCAGACATAAATGTACGTCAATGGCACGTGGCAGGTTAATTTGATAAGGTTGTAATCAATGGAAAAGAGAGACATGATTAACAAAGTAAGCAGAAGGATTCATTGCTGGGAAAAGGTCAAGTATGTTGAACTCTCTCCAGGATGGGCAGGCATATGGGTAGGGTGCTGTGCAAGCTGTTCTAGGTCATGAAGAATTGAAAAGACGTAGACTTTTCACCAGGTGGATCAGTGAACGGCGAGAAAAGCCGTTGGTGGTGGTGGTAATGAACTTTGAAATAACCAGAATAGAGATATATCACTGAAAGGAGAATTTGATAGAATGTGTTCCACCCTGGCAGTTAGATGGTCAAAGAATTTTTTGGAGTTAGTAGAATTATGTCTGTCTATGTCTATGTCTATCTATGTATCTGTATCTCCACTCCACCAACATGTGGTGCTCTGCAGTGATTGTATGTTGGATGAGAAGTGCTTGTATGAGTGTTATGCTGGAGTGGCTTTGGATGTGTGTGTAGTCTGTGACCCAAGTGTAATCGGCCCACCTAAGCCGACTAGGGGATAATTACACGACATAGATACATAGATATATGTAGTCAGACAGTAACAGGACAACCGAGGCCAGAGTGCACAGAATTCAGAGAATTCAAGTTCAGGAACACGAGAATTTATTATGTTGTTGCATACATATACATAGCAACCACCCTTGACTCAGGAATGAGTATAGAGAAAGCAGATTGATACAAAGAAGGGTTTGTGGTCAGTTGCCTCAGACAGATGTGTCTCATTAAGGAAAAGGAGGTGTGGTTTAGAAGTAGAGAGGTGGTGGTCTATAGAGAGAAAATTGGAGGAAAGGTCCCGCAAGTAACAGAAATAAATAGCTAGTGGGTCTGATAATTGTCCAGTACATCCTACTTAACCCTACCCATGCCAGTGACCTACATACTTCATACAGTGGGCCCTGCATGTGCACAAAATTCCAGCGACGTATATAAGTGTCATTGATTTGAAATATTTGCCAAAATTAATACATTCAATATTAGCGTGAGATATTTGCTAGAGATACTCCCGCGCCTGTTTAGCCCTAATACTTACGCTATGAATCACTTTTTCCCTCCTTCCGTGCGCCCCCCCCCCAACTCAGTCCCACTTTATCAGTGAATGAGCACCATGGCGCATCACGGCATTCCCCAACTCGAGATTGACGAGCTCCTGAATATCTCCTATGATGGAGAAAGTGATTCTCCCGTTGATGATGATGTTGCTGGTCGAGACTACGTCCAACCTGAGTCGGAATCAAGCAGCAAGGACGAGATTCCCTCTCCAAGACAGGCGAGGTACTGTATATGGCTGTTTGCATGGCTGTATCTCACCCTGCACCACCACAACTTCCCACCTCACCACACCGCTCTCGCTACATGGATGATTCCTCTAGTTATGAAGAATACGAGACTGACCACTCAGGTGAACATTGGCTGCTTCGTGGGTAGGACACCCGGAAGAGTAGGGAAGAACTATTTAGTAACAAGTACAAGGTGAGCAGTGCTTTGTTCTATATATGTGGTGTGCGATGATACATGCCTTCTCCAGCCGCACGCCTCTCCCCAACTCAGCACCACCACCACACCTGAACCTCCTTGCGCTCCTTCCCCGCACCCTCCCCGTGCTTCCTCCCCACAGCTTCAAACAGTGGGGAAAGAAGCAAAGGGTAAAGTAAAAGGGAAGGGAAAAGTCTGGGGGAGGAAAAGTGCGAGTCGTGGGGAAAGTGAGGAGGCAAGCCCTATTCCCAACCTATTACTGAATTTCCTCCCCGACCTGACGATGGCGATGGAGGTGGCCTGATTGGTGATGAGAGTGAAACCAAAGGAGGGGATGAAGTCACGTGGGAGTAGGGAGATGGGAGCAATTTAGTTCCCATTATTCAGCCCTTCACTGGCAGTGATACGGCAGGTTGTACTGTGCTGGAGCTGACGCCCACCTCACGGAGATTTCTTCAATTTTTTTTTACGAGGGAGCTAATACTGAGAATCGTTCTCCTCTCTAACACCTTGAACACCTTCTCGCCTTCTACCAGTGAGTGGAATGTGACGTGGGGTAGCTTTGGGGAATATCACACCGTCCTCCACTTCTAAGCGTTAGAAATCTGTGTTATGCGCGAAAAAAAAAAGATGCCTATGAGTGTTACTGAAAGGTATATATAAATTAGAGTAAGTTATTTCACAAGCAACTGTAATGTATATATAAATTAGTGTAAGAGATTTCATAAGTGCAGTGTAAGTACCTCATATATATAACTTGTGTAATGTGTCTTGTGTGTACGAGAAAAGACACCCATAGTGGGTACAATGTGCAAGAACAATTTGCTGTGCAAAAAAAGCCGAAGATGTAAAATATATGTTTTTGGGCAAACACTTATGTGAAAACTAGAAAAGCCAATAAAATGAACATTATCGCAAAAACACCACTCACTCACTCACTTACTCGAATATGGTAATGTGCGCCCACACATAATTATGCTTAGGGGCAGCTCCCACATCATCCTTATACGCCCCGAGAGTGTCCCTGGGTCGCTTGGAATACTTGCCCATGACAAAAAAAAAAAAATCTCTTACCTCAACTCGCTTGGTATCGGCGGCGGCCAATGAAGTTTACAGGCATTGCCCCAAACATTTCAGCCACTCACTGAACGAGAATCTACCTTTTAGGCTTCTGTGAGTACTTTTATGGTCGTTCTCCTTGTTTTTTCATCATTTTTAACCTATCTTCCTCCTAACCTCCTTGGGGGAAGCGGTGGCTCAATCGGTAGAGAGGTGGCCTGCAGTCCTAACGGACTCTGGTTCAAATCCCCTCTGGGGCAGGGAACAGTTTAAGGATTTGAATTTCAATGGATCAAGCTTTACTGATCTACCAGTAGACCCGCCGACATGTACAAATACCCTCGCTAATACCAGTGCACAAGTCCTGTATGAGACGACAGCCCTAGCATGTATTCAATATGGATGGTGGGTGTTAGCGCCCAAGTGGTGGTGACATGTAGAGGTGTATGGTATGTAGGAAGACTGCTGGACCATGATAGCAGGCTGTGAAGCCTATGCCCAGAGTCGGACACATTAAAAAAAAAAAAACTAGCAAAAAATAAAAACCGAAAATTGGCCGGCACTGGACTGCCATGTAGGTTCTAAGTCGGCCAGCACGTAGCCGGTTAATCATTTTAGAAGAGGGGCGGATGACTGGTGAATTTCCTTCCCCCCCTCCTCCCCGAGACTCTGAGGGTGGGTGCTGTGTGGCCTAGAAAGGAAGAGTAATGTGTAATGTGCAGGTAGTTTGGTGCAAACAATTAAGAGAAAATGTAGAGAGAATACTAGTCTACTTCCCGTGTAAGTGGAACGGAAAGTTCAGTTGAGGTGAATGGTCAGAAGCTAGTTCTGAGGGCTGGTGAAACGGCAGTTCCAGTTCTCCCCATCACCATCATCCAACCTCAGAGATACTGTCATATTTAACTGGAGTACAGAATCATGAAACAACGCCGAGTATTTTTTTTTTTTAATAATTCGTGTGAAATTACAGGTTATAATGAAGTCCATGATGCCACATCAACAAAAAACAAAAAAAAAGTTTGCATTTTGTGGGTAGGCCATCTTACAGAAAATAGCAGCACTCCTCTTCATAGAATATGAGAGTGGTCATGGAAAACTATCAACACTCACATTACAGTCCAACAATAATGTGTTCAAATTTGATTTTTAAGTCTAGTACAAGGAAAACCATAACAAAGTGTGTCTCGCACATGGTGCAAGTACTGATACGATATATAAAGAATGTATTTTTCAGATTACTGGCATTGTTTAAATGTGGCTGAAGTGACTGAACTGTGCCTAATTTTTTCTACATTTTATATAAAAATTTCTCCCAATTACAGTTAATTGCAAATGGCTAATATAGGTTATCCTGACCAGAGACTTATGCTATCTATTAATTCCTAGCTTTTTGGCTGTCATTTAGACTTTTCAGAATCATTTGCGTGACTATTTCCGGTACAATCTGTCTAATAGTGTAAGAAGAGATTGATTACAGACAAACAGGCTGAACTCCGCCACATATATAACTGCTAGTAATAGGGTTGGGCTATAAATTTGTACATTAGCCAGTGCAGAACTATTGTAGCATATGGACGTATTCAGAACAGTATATGGTGAACATGAGCAACTGAAGCGATACCTAATTCATAAACAGAAAATCCATCAACCGTTTGTATAACAAACTGATTTTATTATGTTACAGCCTTGGGCACTCCTCTTACCTGGAGTCGATAATGTCAAGTTACCTACACGCCATCGCTATGCACCTACTCGAGCCAGTAGCCCGGGAACCCAACACCAACACCAGCCGGGTGGTGGTGGCCTTCCTGTGGCTGTACACGATGGTGCTGGGAGTGTCTTACTGCTCCAACCTTACTGCCTTCCTCACCGTCACACGCCAACCTCGTACCATCGACACATTCAAAGATTATCAAGAATCAGACCTCAGTATAGTTGGATTTGGTCATTTTTACATTGACCTTATGATGAGCTCCACGAATGATTATATAAAAGTATATTTATTTTTCTTTGTTAGGATCTAATTAATTTACTTGTCACTGCCTACATATACTGATGTTCATAGCCTTTAAAATACTGTGTATCAAACCAGATTGAAAGTTAAAGTATCCACTGCAGCCAGATTACGTACATTTGCATATATTCTCCTCACTGCCTGATGATTTAAGTCAGCTTTGGAGAGACCTCAGATTTAAGGGATGAAATACACCCTTTCTTTGTCCCTCCTGTGAGATGATCAGTCCAAAGTTTTATAAACTGTATGGAGGCATGAAGTATATAATAAAAAACACGTCTACAGGCAGCATGACTTAATATTAAAAAATACTGATAACGTTTCAGGAGCTGTCCAAACGCTACATAACGATACCCTCTGATCCAGAGTCTTGGGTGACAGATGGTAAAGCAGGTTACATGTCCAGTAATCAGTACCTCCAATTTACTGCAACAAAAATTAATAGTGAATACAGAACTCCTGTTGTTCGTGTTATGAAGGTCAGTATGTTTCCCTTGTTTCCCAGAATATATATATATATATATATATATATATATATATA
>JAGKTI010009670.1:8955-30381 GCA_018397915.1 Birgus latro
TTCGCGTTAAGTGAAGTAGGGTCAATACTACCCTCCCCTGTGATGCGAAATGAGCTGACGCTTTTTCAACGGGAGCTGGCAACCCTGCTTGATAGGTTTGGCACCACAGGAGCAGGCTCAGTAATGTTTGGGCAGCCACAGGAGGAGGATTGTCTCTGTGTGTGATGCACCACGAGGGCATGTTTTGACTCAAATAACACAGTTATTTGGTTACCTACCACATTCTCATCATGCCTAAAGTAACCACAAGCAAGGACAAACGTGTGGAAGTGATTACTTTATACAAAGCTGGCCACAAACTCCCATTTATTGCAAATCAGATGGTGTTAGACTGAGGACAGTGCAGAGACTGGTGAAGCGGTTCAAGGACAGTGGGGAGGCCATTCCTCCCACTCCACTTCCCAAGCCTGGGAGACCTCGTAAGACAACCTTCAGGACCCGTCAGCTGATCTCAAGGCAAGTTAGCAAGGATCCAAGGCTAACAGCATGGGATTTAAAAGAAAAGAACCCACAGTTGCTGGCAGATGTGTCTGTCAGAAGTGTGCAGCAGCTGTTGCATGACGATCTGGGCTACAGGAGTTTTTGTGCTCGTAAAAAACCACTGCTAACTGCACTTCAGAAGAAAAAGAGAGTAAATTTTTGTAAGAAATATCTTGCCTGGAGTGAGGAGCAATGGAAAACTGTGCTATGGAGTGATAAGTCAACATTTACTGTCACTGATACCCCTTCATCACGAGTGTACCGCAAATCAGGTAGTGACCCTCTGGATCCTAAGTACACTTCCTAGTTTGTTAAATACCCAGCCTCACTCATGGCTTGGGGCTGCTTTACATATTATGGTGTTGGTAGGTTGGTAATTCTACCTGCAAATGAAAAAGTGAACCAGAACAATTATTTGGAGCTCTTATGTGATGTTTTAAGTGACTCTTTTGATAAAACCAAGGCATGAGTATTTATGCAAGATTCTGCCCCTGGACATGTTGCAAAGTCAGTGAAACAGTGGCTAACAGACTGTGAGGTTCCCTTTATTTGAGATTGGCCCGGAAACAGCCGAGATATCAATCCCATTGAGAATTTACGGGCGCACATGAAGATATTATTGACCATGTCACTGAATGTTGAGATGTACTACAGTCAGGGGGGTGGAATCATTGATGATCCTCTCATTTCTCATGCTGATAATAACACCTGCAGTGATTTATCTGATGTTTGCAAATTATTCAGGGGTTTTCTGAATATAAATATCAATCTTTAAGTTTATGGTTACTTAATTTGTAAATCATTCAGGGGTTTTCCAAATATGTCAGTCTTGCTTATGTTCTGAACACAGTTTCAACCTATTATTTAGTGTCATCTTGTATTCATGATAATGGTATTTGTTTGTTTTTTATATTATAATTGATAATACATTTATTATGTTAAGACCATGCTGAATGAATAAGAATGATGTCACCCAAAAATATATGCCACATTATTCATTACATGTGAAAACCTTAAAAAATTTTGAATTCACAAAAAATTTACTTTCATTAAAATACACACAAGAATAAATCACAAAAGGGACACGTGGTGGATTGGCTCCACATGCCGTGTCCTGGGCAACATATGTACAGAATTTAACATTTGCAACTTTATGCATGTTGCAGAAATCCACCAATTAAGTTGGGGTCTTTCAAAACCCCACAAGGCGTTCTGGGTTACGTTTTCCTTCCTGGGGTACGAAGGACTAATCTGACTAAACTTCATCATCAGCTGAGGTGAAAGGGGATGGGAGGTTAGAACAAGTGTGTTTAATACAGTAAATCTTACTTCACAATTAGGATCCCCCCCCCACTATTACTGGTGTCAAGCAAATGCTTTTACCTGGCTTTGGTATAAAAGATCCCAAGCCACAGAAAACCCTCATGATGAGGGTTCATTAACTCCCTGATTCCTATGGTCCCTCTCTTTCTCTCTCTTTTTTAGTTTATTTCTCCTATCATCTAACAATTATAATTAATCTTAAAGTGCTACTTAAATGAAAGTAGTTAATGAAAGCAATATTTAATGTCTCCCTTTCCAAATGTATCTCCTAAACTGAATGTGCCCACAAGTAGCTAGAATAAAATATGCAATGCCATAACAGTGAAGAGGTTAACAGGATATACAGTACAAAACTGATCCGATTTGATTTTATCGGCATAGGTCCTTGATGGACTTACGTGACAGAAACCTCTGCAACCAGCAGGTATATATGATGTGCAAAGCTTCTGGCCTTCACCTTAACTATGTTTCTACCACAGGTACTCACAATCCACTTCCACTGGCATTCACTTTTGTCAACAGCATAGGCTAAATCAGCAGATGTCACAGCAGTACAATATTGTCAGATTTCTAAGTACACTACTCAGATTCAGCCTTGTTTCCATGTCTGCTAACCTAATAATATGAAGTTGTATGCAGCTGTTGTTACTGTTGCTTAACCTAAGTCTGTTTGGCCGAGGAGAACCATTTATCACAGGTAAGCAGCTGCTTCTGAGGGCCTGTCCTACAAGGTACTGTACAGTCCATGCATCATAATGAGATTCAGCACCCCCTTATGGCTGACAGCACCTCACCTTCCTATGGCTAGATGTAGCGAAATACAATGTGGTTTGGCTTCTGGGCGGATGCCACAGCTGCTCCATCCAGGGTAAACAGCACCACCATATGTAGCCTCATTGTGAAGTTAGTTTACTGATGTTATAGTCTGCAAAAAAGTATTGTAGGTTTGAATAATAAGTGACCTTATCCATGGCCCACCGTAATCCAATGACTGGATGCTGCAACTGTACTTTTATCCTATCCCACAATTTCTGGATGCTACTCCACCCCATTCATCAGTGGGAAATATGATGGTGTTTCTGGATTCTGCCAACTAAGCTGTAACAAAAAACAGGATGGACACGAATGATGATGAGATTAACAACTACTGTGTATCCTTTATCTAAAGTACCTACTCCACAATCCTGCCTCACTTGAGGGGTGGTGTCAACAAAGTATATGAAGGCGTTTGTCCCAAATCAGTTCATTATGTCTCTTCACAGGACACAGACCCTTCCCTCATATAATCTCCACTCTCCTCTTTCCAATTTGTTCTTGGTATTCCTCTCTTTATACTTCATATTATAGTACATTGTTCTTTATAATATTTCTTATCATTCTCATAAAACACCCTTCTTCTCAGTATCAGTTCTTGTTTATCACATATAATTTAACTACATCACATGTAGTAAAATACCTTTCTTTAAATCCACATTTTACTTTTGTCCTCATGTCCTCAACTGACTTTAAACACAAGTTTAAATAACAGTTCATCTAATTTTCGATCTTATTAAAAAAGTAACATCGTGCTGTTCCTCCTGAAGAGTCAAAACAATTCTCAAAATAAAATGGCTTTTAGTTTCATAAAATAACAACTGTATTGGTAATGTTATGTCATATCCAAGCACCCATATTTATAATTACAGTACTGTATTGTACAGACATCTGTACTGTACAGACATTGTAACTTGTGATAACTGCATCAACAATAAAACCTGAACAGTTGTCAGACTTACTGAAAATTAAAATACAAAACACAGGGTTTCAACATAACGCATAAATACTGTTTCGATTATTGTTTAAAATAGTTATGCGCCCATGTACAGCACTTCACCATACAAAGAAATTAAGGTATTATTATGCCAGGTAGCTTAAACTTTTCACAATGATGGAGTCTAGCTACCACCACGTGATTACATTCTGTCTCGGAGTGAAACTTCTAACTGGAGGCATTAGATACATCCCTTCATTAGCCCATTCCCTATAAGAGGTCTCCCTTAAGCTGAATGAAAGTATCTAACAGTACAGTAGTAGAATATGATAATGATGTCCTTGGACTGAATGGGTCCAAGAATCTGCTACTTACTTCATCTTGGACGCCTCTTTCATTAACAGTAGTCTAACTCTTTCCTGTATAGTTAGTCTGTCCGTAGCTAATGGACAACGGTGAGAAGCTATCTGTCAATGATGGTGCCATTTCACAATCATGGCTGTTAAACAGTATTTCTGAGGGTTTAAGACCTAATGCACCCTAACACCCTTTTTTCACCAGATAATTTCTGCATAATATGACATGTTTATACTCTTGTGTCACTATATTAACTATTTTAATATTAAAAAAGACACAACATATTTTAAGACATAATATGTAACACTGATAAAGGTGTTATGGTATTGGAGAACTTTCTAACCCTGGAAAATACATCCCAATAACACTGGCACAACAATAATTCTTGAAGATAATATGACATATAACATGTGATACTCGAGAGAGAGAGCCATCAACAGTTTATTTACCGTACATCTGGGGATGTTAATGGCAGTCAAGACATTGCTGCACCACTTTTCATACTCTGTAACTTCACCAGACATACTTAAAAAAAAAAATAATAATAAAAAAATAGTAGTATAAATACACCACACTCCTATCATTCAGTAGTATACAGACAGAAACATGCCTGGGGAGGCGGTAGCTCGATCGGTAGAGAGTTGGCTTGCAGTCCCGACGAATCCTCGCTGGGGAAGGGAACAGTTTGAGGATTTGAATTTCATTAAATCAGGCTTTACTGATCTACCAGAAGACCCGCTGACATGTCGTAAAAATACCCCCGCTAATACCAATACACCAGTCCTGTATGAGACAGCCCTAGCATGTATTCAATATGGACGGTGGGTGTTAGCGCCGAAGTGGTGACATGTAGAGGTGTATGGCATGTAGGAGGACGGCTGGGCCTTGATAGCAGGCTGTAAAGCCTATGCCCAGAGTCGGACACATTAAAAAAAAAAAAAAAAAAAAAAAATCTGACATCACTAATCTTTAGTCTTAGCTATATATTTTACCTATTGAGTACCAGTAGCAATTCACAAAGCTACTGGCTGTATATCTGGAGTTTCATTTATTGTAACACTGTATACAGACAATGAGCTCCAAATCAGTATTGATGAATATGATGTTCACTTCAGATTCCATAACTATGCATTAACATTTTGAGCAGTTTCTATACATGACTCACTGATTTTTGAGCATAAAGTAGAATCCATCATCCACCATTAAGCACACTTTCTTGTAATGTAACAAAAGTTCAAATACACATTTTAATTCTACCTGCAGCACTCAGTAAGTTCATTATGGATCTATAAACCTTAAATTTTCACTGCTTATACAGTATCTGCTGAAATTTAAGAGCTCTAAACATTTTTCATACTAATTCTTAAGTTCATTAATCTTTTCCAGTAGTTGGTCTGCATCCTCACCAGTCTTTACCCGGATCAGCATCTTAACTGGGTCTGTTGAGGGCTTGTTGGCCTCCAAGGGAGGATTGGGGATGCAGGCAATCATTATTCCATTCTTGCCTGCACGGACAGCAGGGACTGATTTGGTGAGGAAAATGTTGAGTAGGATGTTTCCCAGATTGGTTAAAGCTCGAACCAGCAGCTGGGTTTTGTCTTCTGCAGGCTTTAGGAACAATGTCCCTACACCCTTCTCCACATATGCTCCATCCTTCATGTAGAATAATTTGCATTTTTTCTCATAAAAAGCATCTTCCTCTTTAACTTCCTTGACTTCAACTACTGGAGGTTCATCCGAAGGTTCATCTGCGTTAGCACCCTCTCCTGAACCTTTAGTCTCTTCTGCTGTGTTTGACTTGGTGAAGCTGAAACCCGTTGTTCCAGACTGACCTGAACCAATGCCCCCAAATACAAACCCGGTGCTGGCTTTGCCAAATATTGAGCCTTCTGAAGTCTTATTGTCCTGAGTCCCAAAAGCAAACAATGGTTTTTCAGTACTGTCTTTGGAGTCTTCTTTCTGTTCAGCTACTTTGGTGTCTGTCCCAAAGCTAAATGGCTTGGGATCTAAGGGTTTTGATGATGATGACAAAATTCCAAATGAGAAAGCTGGGGCAGAGGTGCTCTCCTTGCTGGGTTTTTCTATCAAAGGCTTATTTTCTTTCTCACTGGCCTCATCTTTCTTGGGGTCACCAGCATTTAAATCTGCATCATTTTCATTCCTAGATGGAGGGTACTTTTTAATGAGTCCCTCAAAGTGTTTCTTGTAATCATCAAATACAGGAGTCAAATCAACATGTGGATTTTTATCAAGATGCTGCTTAACCCAACTTAAAACACCTTCATTTAAAGACTTTAGGTGAGCTAAGAACTGCTTGCTCCCACATTTGCCACTTGTTCCATTAGCTGACTTACCATTACTAGGATCTAAACCATTGGTCTTAACAGTATCTGAACTCTTTGCACTACCTGAAACTGACTCTTGCGAAAACTGGAGAGGCTGTGTCACAGTTTTCTTCCCAGATGATCCTAATTCTGACTTTGTGTTGTCTGTTGTTGCATTGCTGTTGATGTTATTGAAAAAACTGAATGAAGGTTTGGGTGTGTCATCACTGGCTGTTTCTTTAGACAGGAAGTTGAAGGTTGGTTGACTAGTAGAATCCTTAATATTACCAAACCCAGAGAATGGCGTTAGGCCTTTAAAGATCCCTGTGGCAGATGATGACTCAGGTGTACCCCGACGTCGTGCCTTCTTGATCTGTCGTGTGGCCATCTGTTGTGACGACGCTTGCCGGAAGGTACCCATCTCCTCTGGTTCCTCCTCATCAGCCCAGTTGTCATGAGTCAGTTCCTTTGCGGCAATACGTTTGGCCATTACTGCCTGTGAACAAATAAGTTACATTAACTACTGCACTTTATCTACCTGTTCTAATGCCAGATGCAATATGGTAATACTGTATGGAAAGGAGTGGCCAGGAACAAACAGGGTCCATGTTGCCATGTCCTCCCTTAACAGACTGCCTTTGTTCCATCTCACACCACTCTCATGCATACTCTTCTCCACCCCATCCTTCCACCACATCTACTCCATCCATCCATCATCCAATCCTATGTTGCCCCATGAGAAGGATAGGAGCCCGGGGCTAGACAAGTTGGTCCTGACATTTATGAGTGACCACAATCACTCATCCCTGAGTGGCATTACGTGAGTAATAAACCCCAACCAATCTTTCAAACAGGCGTGTCCAGACATCTCGAAATGAACGTATCTTGAATTTGTCTCTCTTTTGTTTTTTTGCTTTTTTTTAAGGAACTGCTTGCAGGCCCATGGCCTTTGGTTCCATTCTTCCTTGCATAAAAAACAAACAAACTTGGATATAAAACTACACAGGCTCAATCTGACTGGAGCGCCTTAATTACCCACTAAACCACCAGGTGCCATAATTTGGTAATATGGTACTACCCAGTGTAAATAAAATAAAATCTAAGTACCTGGGAGATGAAAAATTCAGATATCAGCAAGCAATCACTACAATGGAGTTCAGGATCTATCAGACTACATGTACACACAGATAAAAGTACAATACAAATATGTGAGCATCTGAATCTGGACAATGACATGAGAATCCATTCTTGAAGTCCTGCAGTCCTCCTATGCGCTACACACCTTCACTTCGCTACTTTGGCAAGAGTTACCAGTAACATACCCATCATCTATAGTGAATACATGCTAGGGCTGTCCCATTCAGGATAGGTGTGAGGTATTAGGAGGGATGCTATTATGACATGTCAGTTGCTCAAGTGAACGATCTGTATAGTCTGTTTCAACAAATTCAAAATCATCTGATTGTTCCTTGCCCTAGTCTGGGATTGACCTAAGGTCCTTTCAGACAGCTGATCACTACTCTGATTGCTTGATCCATGGAGGAGCTAGGGAACATATATAACCTCCTGCCCTCCCCCACTCCCGACCCATCTGTCTCTCACTGACGGTGAAGATTCAGGTGGTGTGTCAAGAAGGTGGAGGAATGTCCTTGGAGGCTGAGGTCTGTCCACTTCTGTGCTTGGGCATGGCCCCAGTGAGGTTAAGCACATTCAGGTATACAAGTAAACCTAGTGGTAGGTGGTTGAAAAAAAAATCATCCACTCACTAGATGTAATGATACCCACTTCCTCCTTCCCCTCTGTTATTCTGTTTCTGTGGCTGCCCTTCTCTCTTCCTAATTTTTCCATTCCCTCCAGCCACTTTTCATTTTCTTTCCATTCTAGGTGGCTTTACACTGTGACAAGTCTAATGGTTTCCTGTAACCCTGGAAACCATTAACAATGCTGAGTGGTAGCCATATAACCAGACTGTGGGGTGAAGGGGAGCCAACTATGGTGCCCCTGCTAACTGGGTGGACAGATGCAAATGTGGCATCCACCTAGGAACCAAACCTCCACACTTTTCCCAGCACCTCACTGTGGTGAGGCACTGTAAAACATAAAGGAGTATTCATACCCTGTATAGGATGACCCTGCAGGGGGAGCTGCTTGTCTGTGGTTGATGGGTCTGCTCAACCAGACAGACTAGGGTTGATCAACAACAATAGGTAAACTTTTAACCCAGGCCTTTATTACTGATATCAGATAATCCAAACCATTCATCACTGGTGAATGGGGGCACCCATCATCTACTCATTCAATGTACGGCTAATCCACAATGACTCTACAGTGAGTGATAAGTCAAATGACTTCCTGTTAGCCAGAAAATTATTTAATATGCAGGGTGGTAACCATACAACCAACCCACACGTCCCCAGCCAGAAAATTATTTAATATGCAGGGTGGTAACCATACAAACAACCCACACGTCCCCATGTGTCAACAAGTGGGTCAATGTAGTGCCCCTCCCTGTGAAAGAACTAACTAAAAAGACAAACAAAATGCCACAGACCCAGATGGAACTACAGGTCACAACCAAGGACTGGACAAGACACACAATAAGGATGGCAAGATGGAATGTGAGGGCTGCAAATGATAAGGTGAAAAAGAGAGATTATTCAGGTGCCTAATGATGCAAAAGTGGACATGTGTGGACTGACTGAGACCAAATGGTGAGGTGAAAGTGTGAGAGTGGGAGTACGAATTGGGTATATGAGCGGGAGTAGGTGAGGATAAGCGGGCAGAGGAGGTTGTATGTAATGTATTGCTGTGCACAAGAGATGGAAGGAGAATATGAGACTATAAATCAGTTGGTTCACGAATTGTGTGGGTAGGACTGAAAGTAGGAATACATGCATGGGTGACTGTGTGTGCATATGCACTGACAGAAGACTCTGCAAGCAGAGTGAAGGATGCGTTCTAGGCAAATGAGGAAGCATGCGTGGAAAAAGTAGGGAATCTAAAGGTGGATGGTGTAACTGGTAAGTGGGGTGTGCCTACAGAGGTGGATGGGAATGGTAGTGCTCAGATGGACATTTATTTAGGGAGGCGATTGGTGACAGCAAATACCCTCTTTAGGCACAAAATGATCCACAGGTGAGTAATGAGATGGGTGGGTGGTAAGCATGATGAATGGAAGATAATGACTGATTATATACAGTAGGCGCGGAAAGTGCTGACGCCATCTTAAAAAAAGAAAACATTCTTGTGGTTAGCAAGGAGAAACAAATAAATTAACACTCACCATTGAATTTAGTATTTACTGGCATTCCCCTTCACCTTTATTATCTTCTTAAGGCGTCTGGCGAGACTGATGGCGTAGTTTTGCAGAACAGACGGACTAAAACTGCTCCATAGCTGCTTGACTGCAGCCTCAAGTTTAGGCAAAGATGATGTGCCACTTCATGTGCGCCCATAAATTCTCAATGGGATTGATATCTGGGCTGTTTCCGGGCCAATCTCGAATAAAGGGAACCTCACAGTCTGTTAGCCACTGTTTCACTGACTTGGCAACATGTGCAGGGGCAGAATCTTGCATAAATACTCTTGCCTTGGTTTTATCAAAAGAGTACTTAAAACATCACATAATAGCTCCAAATAATTGTTCTGGTTCATTTTTTCATTTGCAGGTAGAATTACCAACTCACCAACACCATAATATGCAAAGCAGCCCCAAGCCAAGAGTGAGGCTGGGTATTTAACAAACTTGGAAGTGTACTTAAGATCCAGGGGTTCACTGCCTGGTTTGCGGTACACTCGTGATGAAGGGGTACCAGTGACAGTAAATGTTGACTCATCACTCCAAAGCACAGTTTTCCATTGCTCCTCACTCCAGGCAAGATATTTCTTACAAAAATTTACTCTCTTTTTCTTCTGAAGTGCAGTTAGCAGTGGTTTTTTACAAGCACAAAAACTCCTGTAGCCCAGATCGTTATGCAACAGTTGCTGCACACTTCTGACAGACTCATCTGCCAGCAACTGTGGGTTCTTTTCTTTTAAATCCCGTGCTGTTAGCCTTGGATCCTTGCTAACTTGCCTTGAGATCAGCTGACGGGTCCTGAAGGTTGTCTTACGAGGTCTCCCAGGCTTGGGAAGTGGAGTGGGAGGAATGGCCTCCCCACTGTCCTTGAACCGCTTCACCAGTCTCTGCACTGTCCTCAGTCTAACACCATCTGATTTGCAATAAATGGGAGTTTGTGGCCAGCTTTGTATAAAGTAATCACTTCCACACGTTTGTCCTTGCTTGTGGTTACTTTAGGCATGATGAGAATGTGGTAGGTAACCAAATAACTGTGTTATTTGAGTCAAAACATGCCCTCGTGGTGCATCACACACAGAGACAATCCTCCTCCTGTGGCTGCCCAAACATTACTGAGCCTGCTCCTGTGGTGCCAAACCTATCAAGCAGGGTTGCCAGCTCCCGTTGAAAAAGTGTCAGCTCATTTCGCATCACAGGGGAGGGTAGTATTGGCCCTACTTCACTTAACGCGAAAAAGAATGACGTCGGCAAAAAACCGTCAATACTTTCCGCGCGCCTACTGTATGTGATGAGAGAATGAGAAGATATAAGCTGGATGCAAGAGCATGCAGAGGCTGGAGATGTGAACTTTCTAACCACCACTTAGTTGTGGTGAGAGTCAAGGTATGACTGCACTGGATGAATAGAAGAAAAGGGCAGGGGGAAGCAGTCCATAGAAAGAAGACAGAAGGGTTGCAGGAGGAGGGAAAAAAAAGCAGAATATAAGAGAGAAGTGGAGGAGTGACTGGGCAGATATGATTTGGAGCAGATGGGGGAGGTGGAAGGTGCATGCAAGATATTCTAAGAAGAAATCTGTGCATCAAGTGAGGTGGTGTGTGAGGTGGAGAGATGATAAAAAGGGGTGCAAGGAACATCATAATGAAATGAAGAAGTGAAACAAGCTGTGCCACAAAAGAAGAAGACATTGAGTGAGTGGATCAGATGCAGAGGCATTGAGTAAGCTGAGATGAAACAGATTAAACAGAGGGTTATTTGTAGAGAAGAGGATTTAGGTGAAAAGATCAGCAAGAGAGAGTAAGAAGAGAGTCGATGAGGAGTTTGGAAGGAATTTGAGTGTAAAGTGGAGGGAATGTAAGAAAATGTTCTGGAGGGAGGTTAAGAGAGTAAGACAGGGTGATAAAGACGATAGTGGGGGAGTGAAAGATAAAAATGGCAGATTGCTGGTGGAGAAAGATGAAAAAGTGAGCAGATGGAGAGAACACTTTAAGGAAGTGTTAAACATAGAGAATGAAAGTAATGCTAATATAAGTGGCTGGGAGAAGGAGGGAGATGAGAAGGGAGGAAGAGATCAGTGGAATGGAAGTAGTGGAAGCAATGAAGAAAGTGAAAATTTGGAAAGCCCTAGGCATTGATGGAGTGTGAGGCAAAATGCTAAAACACAGGGGAGATATACTGGTTGAATGGATATGGAAGATGTGAAAATTGGCCTGGGAGGAAGGTCGAGTCCCAGGGGATTGGAAGTCAGGTGTAAATACTGTATTCCCCTGTACGAAGGGAATGGGGACAAATGTGTGGTAATCAAAGGGGCATTTTTTTTTTTTTCTTGGTGTAACAGGAAAAGTATATGGCAGGATATTTATTGACGGAGTTAGGAAAATAACAGAAGAATTAGTTGGAGATGAACAGGGAAGTTTCAGGAAGGGAGGACGTTATGTAGACCTGATATTTATCCTAAGGTGTTTTGTGGAAGAGTTTCTAGTGAAGGGACAGAAGTTGTATGGTATGCTGCCTTCATGAATCCGGAAAAAACAAATGACAGTGGATTGACAAGAAATGTGGAAATTATTAAAAATACACAGAGTAAACGGAAAGCAGTTGAATGACGTTAAGAGTATATATGAAGGCACTAGGGCAGCAGTGCACGTGGATGGTGAACTGAGCGAATTTTTCCATCTGAATGCTGGACTGAAACAGGGATGTGTCATGTCTCCATGGCTGTTCAATTTGTATATGGATGGAATTCTAACAAGATACATGATATGGCAGTGGATGCTGTAGGCAGGCAGTGATTAGAACCATCCTGTTCTGTTGTTTGCAGATGATACCATACTGCTGAATGAAGATGAAGGGGGACTGTAAGGCTTGGTAACTAAAGTCTAGGAGTATGTGAGAAACGAAATTTAAAGGTAAATGCAGGGAAAGGCAAAGGCTTGGTAATTGAGTCTAGGAGAGTGTGTGAGAAACGAAATTTAAAGGTAAATGTGGGGAAAGGCAAAGTTGTGGTCTTTGGGAGAAATGATGTAACTGAATGCACAGTAAGGCTTGATTGTGGGGAAATGGAAAATGTGAGTGCATATTTAAGTAGCTACTTGGGTAGTGTGGGGTGTAAGGATGGAAGTCTGGAGGATGAAGTGCTTGAAAGTGTACAGCAGGGGAGAAAGACTGCTGGTTTACTGAAAGCAGTGATAAGAAATAGGAAAATGAACTTGGAAGAAAAAAAGTCACTGAATGATACTATAGCACTGTGATCCCCACTCTAACATGTAAAATCAAAGCTTGGACCTTGTTGGAAAGATGCAAGTCAAAAGTGTGTACAGTGGAAATAGGTTATTTGAGAGAAGCATGTGGGGTTTACACACAGAGACAGCTGACAGATAAGTAAATGAAGGATCAATGTGATATGGATGTGATGGAAAGCATTAGGAGAAATACACTGAGGTGGTTTGGCCATGAGAAGATGGAAAGTGAGAGATTAACTAGAAGAGTGTGTGTGAGTGAGCTGGAGGGGGGGGATGAGAGAGGGAGAGACCAAGGATGAGATGAAGGGATGGAGCTGAGAGGTATATGAGAGAGGGAGGTGTAAGTTGGAGACAGCGAAGTGAAATAGCAATAAAGAAGCGATTTGTTTGTGGCCACCCCTTATGGGATTAAGGCGTACGGCTGTAGATAGATAGGTAGAGTCATTATACTTTTAATAAAGTCCATCAGTTACTTACTTTTCATCTGACCCAAATTTCAAACCTTCAGTAAATTAAATTCTCCTTTTTTACTTATTAGTTCTTGTATGTACATACACACTAAATGTAATGCATGCAAGCATGCACACATATGCATATACACAAGAACAAACACAGTTTATCCCTGTATCTACAGTATTTATATACAAACATTTGTATAAGAAGCATACCTGTATATGATCAAACAAGTTCTTGAGAAATGAAAAACGTTTATGCTAAAACTGGTGACAGTCTTGCCTCATGGCAGGGCTATCACTTGGACTTGGCACTTGAACCACTATGACTCCAGATATCTTTGTTTCTGGTATACTGTATATGATTTTGTCCAGGTATGGCTGGATAATATACTGTATGTTCTGAGAATGAATCATCATAATACTGTACTAGTAAAGTGAATAAAAAAAAAAAAAAAGTTGAATGTTGGTATCTACAATGGTAATGTTGGTACTGTACCTACCACAGTAACCAACTCTTCCACCACTGATATGCAGTAGTAGTGGTAACAGTTGTTTCCTAGGCAGTCAGGCCAAACAGCCCCGAGTCCCTAAGGAAGGCCACGGCCGAAACTGGGCTTTCCCACGAAGTGTATGTTGTGTTGTTGGTGCAGATGATTGTGTGCAATGCAGTCTTCCATAATGAGCTTAATAGTACGGGGTGCTGTGTTGCATCCTGGACAGGCGTCGATGACGGAGTCATCCAGCCTCTTCTGATAAGAGGGCTGGATGATGCCCACATCTCAGCCTGGAAAGTCGGACCCTGTCCTCACGAGGGAGAAAGGATTCAGAAGGGTGGCTATCAGGAGGCTGTGCATGCAACTGTGTGTTTGGCGAGTGATTTGAGTATGGATGTGCTTGTGGAAGCTGGTTTGGGGTGGGCGAGGGGGGAGAGATGACAGTATTTGTGTATGATATTGTGTGCTGGGTGTTGTTTCAATGTTCCTTGGTGTAAGTGGATGTGCTACCACGTAGTGTAGCGGATGGTGTGGGTTTGTGGAGGCTGCTGCGAGAAATGGTGTGCCTCTCATGTCTACATGATCCTTGACTTTGAGGACTTTGGTTTCTTGGTGTAGGTGGTCTGTAGGTGTAGTAGCTGTGCAGACTGTGATTATTTTTAGGGCCCTGTTCTGTATGGTCTGTAGAGTGTTGTAGTGAGGTTAGAAGCCCAAGCAAGGCTTGAATAATTCATCCCTGAACATACATATTGTTTGTATACTGTGGTGGTTTTTTTGTTGTCTCCAAATGTTGTATGGGCAAGTGACCTTGAGGCGCTGAGTCGGCATTAATTTATCTTTAATGTTTGTGATGTGTTGTTTAAAGGACACTGATGTACAGTACTATATTGTATGTTACACCAAGGATTTTGGGTGTGTGCGTATGTGGTAGGGGAATGTTGTTTATGGTGAGGTGTGGAATATGACTGTGTTCTGCTGTCCAGTTTGTGAGAAGGGTCACTGTAGATCTGGCTGGGGCTATTTTGAGCCTGTTTGTGGTTAACCATTCATGTAGTGTGCTGAGGTACAAACAGCTTCCTATGGGGATGACATAACACATATACACACCGAAATGCAAACACAGCCACCCTAACCACTGACGTGTGACTAACTTTGTATGGAGGTCTATATGAGGCCCTTAGTAATATACGGGCTATATGCTGAAATAAAAATCTGAGGAAAATGTGATCAATGTTTTGTGACCTCTAAACTGTCCTATCTCCGTAACTGCTAGAGTAATCTTAATACTATTTTTTTTTTTTAAGCTGTAGCTTAACGTATGTACTTACGTGCAATAGCCTCATACTTGTGCTACTTATGAGTATTCATAATGATTTTGTATGATGCCCTTTCCTCTCCTCTATCCTTCTTTCCTTCAATCTTCTTCTGTCTTATTCTTTCCTTGTCCTTCTGCCTACAGGTGACTTTACACTCCCTCTTCTGTTTTTTCCTTCATTCTTTCCTTGTCCTTCTGCCTGTGGCTGACTCTACACTGAGTGACAAGCCAAATGGTTTCCTGTACACCAGGAAACCATTTACTACACTGTGTGGTAACCATATAACCAAATTTTGGCACCTGGTGGTTTAGTGGGTAATTACAGCGCTCCAATCAGATTGAGCCGGTGAAGGTTTATATCCAAGGGGTGCTTGGGGTTTATTGTTTACGTAATGCCACTCAGGGATGACTGAGGCCAGTTACTCTCATCTTAAATGTCAGGACCAACTTGCCTGGCCCTGGGCTCCTACGCTCCTCTGTGGGGCGACATAGGATTGGATAATGGATGGATGGATGGAAGAAAATTATCGCAGCCTGCGGTTGGACCAAACCTCTGATAAAATGTTATTTGACTATTTTAACCATAGATATATGGAATAGAAATTTGATATACTTCAGTATGATCTCAATGGAGCATCATACTATCGGTTAAAGACAAAGTGGCTATGACATTTTAGTATTTGGACTTGATTTTAACAGTTTAAATGTACAGTAGGATTATTTTGAGTGCATATTCTTAACACACACACAAAAAAATTATCTTAAAACAATGACAATGGTAATGTTAATAATGAAAAAGTAAAATAAAAATAAAATTTAACTGTATAATAATAATAATGACAGCACTGTTCATGGCAAGAGAGAGAGGCAGACTGAGGGAGAGAAAACTGTATGGCATCTCACGATTGACTCTCATAACCCACATGGTATGTAACTCATCTTGTGATTGGGCAGCTGATAAGTATGGCAGAAGGTACATGTAGCCCAGTCTAATACTAAGATCTCGATTCATTATCGATGTATGTCCATAAGTCCCATAGTTCAGGGTTACTTGATAGAAATTTCGACTATACTGCTAAAGGTATATTGGGCCCTGCTCCTGTCTCCAAATTTGCTACAGCCCACTATAAAGTAATCTCTCTACTATCCAACATAATAGAGCCAAATGCATGACCGGACAGTGGTCTTGTCTGGATAGTGGCCCCGAAGCTCCTGCACCAGTCATTTATGACCCAAACCTAACCAAAATCAGAAAACCATCTACCTACCTCCCTACCGGACATGCATAGCACTTATTTAAGTCCCCTTTCACATAAATAATGCACACAAAGCATGAATTAATTGAATTTTAACCCAAAAATGATGATTTTGAGGTGAGTCAGGCATAGGTGTTTAAAACTTGCCACCATAGTGTAAGTAAGTATCGGACATGGAAATCACCATGAAAATCACCCTTTCTCACTTCCTATGCACTAAAATCATGAAAACAAAGCATGAATTCATTTTATTTTAACCCCAAAATGATGAATCAGAGTTAAGTAAGGCATAGGTGTTCACTGAGTTGACAGCTTAGTGTAAGTAAGTATCGGACGTGGCAGCCACTATGAAAATCATCTTTTCTCACATCTTATGCACTAAAATACTGGATACAAAGCATCAAATACAGTAAATGATGTAAATTGTTACCAGAAAAATGGTCAATAAGAGTTAGGTATGGCAAAACTGTTCACCAGAACACAGCACGCTGAAAGTAAGTACCGGACATGAAATTCACTGGCATTCACCTTTTTCACAGCTTGTGCACTAAAATAATGAAAACAAAGCATGAATTCATTTAATTTTAACCCAAAAAGGATGAATCTGAGGTAAGTTAGGCACAGCTGTTCACTGAGTTAGCAGCTTAGTTTAGTTACCAGACATGAAAATCAATGGCATTCACCTTTTTCACAGCTGGTGCACTAAAATAATGAACACAAAGCATGAATTCATTTAACTTTAATCCCAAAAGGATGAATTTGAGGTAAGTTAGGCACAGCTGTTCACTGAGTTGGCAGCTTAGTTTAGGTACCAGACATGAAAATCAATGGCATTCACCTTTTTCACAGCTGGTGCACTTCAATACTAGTGGTAATTATGCATAAGAAAATAAATTGAAAGCAGGAAATTATGATTTACATTTATGGGAATTTTTTACCACTTTACAGCATGCTGAAAACAGGTTAGACATGAAAATCATTATGGAAATCATCTTTCACACAGTCTATGCATGAGATTAATGATATGGGAAGAACAAAACAAGGAATTTTGATGAAGTTAGGGTACATATGAGAATGATGCCGCCATCCTGATGTATAACCCTCTCCGTCCTCCCAGACTCTGACAGTATGAAGGTGCACCTGAGGCACCTGCAGGAATTCATAGAATCCTTGGCACTTCCGCTTCACTTTACACTCACCAGCACTTCCCACAATGTTTCCTTTCCCATAATAACAAAATCTAGCATCACATCACTTCATATAACTGTAAATTCCCATGTGGTCTAGTGACTAGTGATGAGTTCTGGAGAATTTAGTCGCTGTCAGAGTCCGAGATCAGCTGACGGAGACGGCCTAGGGGCTCCTTGGTGGGACGTGGTGATACGCTATCCACTGCAGAGGAGTCTGAAGACAGCCGCAAACTCACATCCAGTGGTGACTCCGCCGTGCCTGATGTGCTGGGCTGTGGCTCAGAGCTAGAAGGCCTGTCTTGGTGAGGCAATGGTGTGGAGCGAGGGTTGAGCACGGCGGGGTTGATGGGCCTGAAAAACTGTCAATGGTTGATTAATGCAAGCAACGAAAGATTCTGACGATTAATGATGCGCTGCCTGAAAGCTCGCACTTCATCCACAAGTCCCAAGAGCCCTATCTCCCTGTCACAGTCCGGATGTTCTAGGTAGTCAAGAACGAACTCCACACGTTCCCGGAGTGCGCTCAGCTTGGGGATGGCTGAAGTAGTGACGAGCCGTGAGGAGTCCGCATCATCGTCGCTGTCCTCGTCAGAATCTTCCTGCTGGGTACTCGTACCAGCAACATAAGATGCGATCTCGATATCAGACATAATCTGATACCCTGGATCGCCCTCGTCGTCATCCAACCACTCACGCACTTCGTCGACATCCACATTGTCTCCACTCGCACAAAGCCTTGCATGGAAGTCATCCACCTCAAAACCTAGGAAATCGTGCACCACATCACTTCCATGAAGCAGACGAGACCAATCATTTTCTAGAGTATTGACAGAGACTTCTTTCCATGCACTGGCCCAGTTGTAGATAGCAGATTTGAGGTTGTAACGGCGAAGGTTTTCGACAGTTTGATGTCCTCACATGTCTCGTCCTTCCCTGTGATTGTCCTCATACTCGTAGACAACCATCACCTCGTCCAAAAACCTCCATCGGTAGAGTCTCTTCGCTGCCACAATCACTCCTTGGTCCACTGGTTGGATGAGAGCAGTCGTATTAGGGGGGAAAAACAGACACCTAATGCGGCCAATTTCAGCCACCAACTCCTTCTCAGACGGATGCGCGGGTGCATTGTCTATAATCAGGAGGGCCTTTACCTGGTTGCGTGGGATTTTCAGTGTCTCCGTCTGATAATGAATGACAACCTTAACAAAGTGTTGGTGAAATCAATCTCTGAAGATCTTGGTTGTGAACCAAGCCTTCAGAGAATGATAGCACACGACAGGAAGGACATCCATTAACCCACGAAGGCACCGAGGCTGCTTTGCACGCCCAACAATAATGGGCTTGAGCCGGTGCATGCCGTTAGCATTGGCACAGCACAAAGCAGACACCCGTTGCTTGGAGAGCTTGCGGCCAGATATATGCTTCTCCGTCTCCTCAGCGAGAGTGTTTGTGGGCACTGAATGACAGAATAAGCCAGTTTCGTCAGCATTGTAGACTTGATCGAGAGTGAGGCCCTCCCTGTCAATCAAGCCCTTCACCTTCTGCCGAAACTCTTCTATTCCCTTGTGTTGGCGTCCACAGCTTCACCATGGGCCTTATGATTGGTAAGTCTGTGCCTTAACTTGAACGCGAAGAGCCAACTTCAGATGCCTTGAAGTCTGGGGTGTCGTGAAGCCTTGCGAACTTCTCAGTAGCAGCTTTCAGCTCCGTTCCACATACCAACACACCAGCAGCACGTTGTTATCGATACCAGATGAGCATGGAACGGTCGATGTCTGCATACTTAGGAGTAAACATCATTTTCCTCTCCAAGTTTCGTCTGGTTTTCAAAGTGATATCAGCCGTGTACTGGTGTAGTTTGTCTTGGGACCTCTTGATATCAAACAAATAGAGCGTGGGAGGTTGAACTCACATAGGATCCGTGATGTCGGCCACCCGGCGTCCACCTTCTCCAATATCTCCCGCTTCTTCTCCAGAGTCATCACCACTTTCTTCCTCTTCTCAAGAGGCGGGGCCATCATCACACACACGATGAAGAAGGTGCAGAGCAGCAGCAAGCCCTGCAGGAGGTAGGGAATCACCACAAAAACAAGCACTTCAGAAGCCATGGCGAGGGCGTCTTCTCGAACTGGCAGCTGAGCGGGAAATGAGACCAGAGAGAGGCGGGAGGCGTGAAAACACAGCTGGTTGGCGCGCGCGGGAAATTCACATTGACGCGGTAAAAAAAAAAAATTGGATTTTTTCCAGTTTTTTTTAAATTAAATTTTTGGGCATTTTGGGGTTCGGTCATCAGCCTACGATGGCCGGACAGTGAGGTAACCGGATAGTGGTCGTCCGGATAGTAGGGAGATTACTTTTATTACTAAATCTCAACTCTCAGTACCCTGTCTGTTTATACAGCCCATAGGTAAGAGTACTCAACAGGAAATTTGCCATAGTATACTATGTCATGCATGCGCTCTGGAATGTCACAGCTCCCACCACGCCTTCACCCTAGATGGGCGAAAGTTAGTGTTACTTCGCCGCACTTTTGACCATATTGCTGGCTGTATTTTGGAACCCTCTCACTTCCCCACTACAAAGAAATTTTGTGGGAGCTCGAATCTGGCCATGGAGGCGTATAGCCCAATCTATTACTAGGTGCCTCATATCATTTGCAAATTTAAAAAACAAATTTATTGAAAAGGCAACAATGACAGTGAAAACAATATCTACTGTAGCTACATCTTAGTTTTGCATTAAGTACTGTGTTAACACAGGAGATAGGAAAGCTAAACTATGAAGACACCATGCAGTCTGGAAGTCTAAGTGAGCCAGCTGGAGTAACAACCTTCTCATGTGGTCTGGGCCAACTTCCCATATAGTGAAAGGATTATTATTATTTCTTTTTTTAACAGCTGGATGGCAGAGATGGAAGAGCAAGTCAGCAGACAGCCATACTCAAAGCTGCACATTCCTACCTACAAAAAATATAATTAAATATTACAATTTTCAAATTACAGTATTGTTTTGAAAATACTCTACATCCAACTAGCCTCTGTGGCCTAATATGCTCCCTGCTTACTATAGTTTATGGAGGTCTAAGCACTTTCTCTACTTTAGGCATCTATCACATTTTTTCCCTAGTGTTTAGCATAGCAAAATAAAGAGTGAGATGGGCAAGGACCATCCAGCTTCCAGCTCCATCTGTTATCACACCTATTTTAAGATTAGGTTAGGTTATGTTTGATTACACTATCGGGTCTGATTCTGTCTTCATTCTTAGTTAGATGTCGTTGCTAAGTAACTCTGGTTTGTTTAGATAAGCAGATCCATCAACCGTAGGTAAACCCAGCGAGTAGACTGTAGCACCAGTCGAGTACTCCCAAGGTGGATGGAAAGTTGTTGACAGGGAGAGCTGGAGCTCCCATTTCATCAACCCTCGGGACTAGTTCCTGACCATCCCCCTTTTCTGTACTGTACTCTTTCAGTGTTTCAGTAACACAGAAAGTAGCCAGCATACTCTCCAATACAAGTTTCTCTAACTGTCAACATCAAATTACACGCACATTATACCCTGGGGGTAGGGGTTTTTTCAAGAATTCTCCCCCAGTATCCCTGCTTGTCGTAAGAGGCGACTAAAAGGGTTGGTGGCGGGTTAGTGCCCCACCCCGTAAAAACAACTAACTTGTAGGAGGAGGCTGTAGCACGGGCCGAACAGGGTAGTACTCCCGAGGGGAATGGAATGCTGGTGATAGGGAGAGCTGGAGCTCCTTTCACTAGCTACCTAATCATCCTCCTTTGCTGACCTTTTCAGTGTGACAGTAACATGGAGAGCAGACCAGCATACTCTCCCAATCATTTCCTCTAACTATCCTACGCACTACACCACATGCGCTTTACATATCACACAACGTATCCCACTACGTCACAGGGGTTGACGCCAGCAAGGGCATGCGGCCAGAA